>JAADKR020000022.1:7909076-7919378 GCA_011763505.2 Lythrypnus dalli | reverse complement strand
AACTCCCGCCCCCTCAGCCAATAGATCTTCCCCAGACTATATATCTGAAAGATATTAGTCTGACGCAGCCAGGCTACATAATTGCAGCTATTTTGTTGCATTTTTTAAATTTGAGGTAATTACAGTCTCTTTGAGAATTGTACTTGTTTGAAATGTCCCAAACTGCAACTAGTACATTTGCTTCAGGAATTACATATTTCAGCCTTCTCTGAAATCTTAATGCTCCTGAACATGTCTAGAATGTGTTATGTGTGAATTCACAGATTCAAGCTTTTTCTACTAATTCCCAGTTAGACATTTCTTCCCAAAGAGCTGGCACCCAACTCCTTCCTTCTTTCAAATTACATAACAAACGTCTGTGACCGCGATGCTCAGAGCAAACTCCATAATAGACAGGTAATGAAAAAAAGCACTACATTACATTTCAACTGACTTATCCCACAAAAGCAAAGAATATAAATAAATAAATAAAAAAACAATGACAAACAGCATTTTCCCCGTCGGCCTGATTTAGCCGCTCTGATGAGTGTGAGACTGATGCAAGGACCTCAAATGAACCGCGCGCCGAGTTCAGAGATCGGGCTCTGACTTTGCATCACTATCAAAGCAGCCACAGCCCAGGGAATATCGCGAGGAAGAATGGTTTCATTACGCTACAGTTCACACACTCGGAAATCAAATGTCACGGCTGCCGACCCACTGGGACCAACCTTTTTTTTTTTTGATTTGTCACTTTCTATAACTCGCGACGAAGCGGGACTTAAACATTCAAAAGGTCAGTGATGTGAGTTCTTGAGGCTTTAGGGACTGCGTTTGGAATGTGTTTAAGGTCCAGAGAAGCAGAGGCTGAGTTTGATTACAATGCGTTCTTCAAATGTCAGGAAAACGGTAGGCAAAGTTGTCAAAAAATGTGGGGGAAAAAAATGCGATGAGAGGTGTCAATCACAAAGGAATTTGTTTAAACAAGGAGTGCTGTGGAATCCGACATGATACAAAACTACTCAAAGCTACTTATTTATTTTGAATGCTGATATTAACCTTTCTATGACCTTTATTTATTTATTTTACTTTTGATTTCTTGGATTGTGGATTTGACTCTGGGTTTTGCTTTTGAAATGTATTTTATTTGCTTTTGACTTTTTTGTCACAAACCTCTCAGGACTGAGAGGAGAGCCTTCTCATTGGCTGAACTCCGCCTTCCCGAGAGGAGCACAAAGATTGGCAGCTGGAGTATCCTGATAGCCAAGGGGGTGCTGGGGAGAGGGTGGGATGCAGCATAGTTGGTGAGCGGATGAATTGAAAGGAAAGTTTTAAATATGAAATCCTTGCTTTGATTGGCTTCAGCGAAGGAGAGGCTGGGATGCTGATTGGCCGAGGCAGAGGTGTGGCTATGATGAGGAGAATGGATGAGGCGCGCAACCTGCAAAGGAGCCTTCCAGATTGAATTTATGCATAAGCTTCATTGAAAGTGACATCAGTGCATGGAAAAAAGGGCAAGAAGCCTGAGTCAAAGTTGAACTGCTATAGACTAAAAAATGGCCTTTAAAAGCAAAAAGGCAGATGCAAGACAAGTGATGCATTAGATGTAAATTTAAATAGTCACTTGTTCAGAGCACATACATCTGCTGGAACAAAGCTTTTCCTGTATCGATTCGTTTTGGAGGCTCGAACTTTGAATCTTTGGCCTGATTGGAGCAATTGAAACCCGCCATTCAGGGGCTGAGAGGTTTTACAATTTGAATCCAAACTCAATGATTAATAACAGCATCAAGACATGTGTAAGAGCTCACAGTCTTCACCCATTGGCTGTACAGTTGTTTCACTGTTTGACTGTGAACACTCCTCCAAAAGTCGATCACCATATCCTTTATTTTTGCAATGTTCATCTGAAGGAAGGACATTGGACATCAGTGCAAAAAGTTGCCAACAACAGGGTTGTGGAAAAGTGCTCCATTTAGTTTAACCTTTGGAGTCATGTCAGTATCCTACAAGATTGCTGCTCAAGTTATAATGCTCTAAAAGTCTCAGAGCTAAAATATGCCGCTAGACTGTGTTAAAAGCAGGTGAAAATCAATGAACAAGAGTTTAGTACGTGTCCTTTTTCCTTCAAGATGTCTTAAAAGCAGATTCATAAGAGTGACTGTTGCATCTTCAATGCCGCGATTTGGCCAGTAGGCAAACTGCCCAGGGTCCAGATGGTTTACCACTTTCTTAAGAATCTCGGCTCTTACCGTTTTTTTGAATACTTTCATAACAAGGGAAATTAAAGCTATGGGCTGAAAATCCTTTGAAGTTTGGGCCCAACAGGTTTTTGGGACAGGGATGACAACAGCATCCTTCCAAATTGCATTTATAAAGACGGATTAAAAATGTACTGAAATGTATAGCTTAGCTCCTTGGCGCATCATTTCAGTAAACGACATACATTAATCTTGTTTTATTTGATGGAACAAAATAATTTTTCAGCTTCCCTTTGGGGGATAAACAAGTGCTGGTTGTCTGTCAGTTTATGCTTCAACTCCGGCACTTCCTGACCGAATTCAAAGGTATCAAACGTGAAGCAACCATTTAGAGCAGGGGTCTCCAAAGTCAGGCCCAGGGGCCAAATACGGCCTTCAGACCAATTTTTAGTGGCCCTCAGGCTGCTTGTTGAATTGGCACACATTGCCAGAGACTACTTTGTACTGAAATTTTCAAAATTTGACATAATTATAACTTCAAAAAGTAACATTTATTGCAAGAAAGAGTTGACATTAGTGTTTTAAGTCTAAATAAAGTTCTGGGGCACAGGTTCAACCTCTGCTACATGAACCTAGTTGAAATTTTCACTGCATTGACCACCAATCTGTGGCCCACTAAACCCTATACATCACAATATATGGCCCTTGGGGAAAAAAAGTTTGGACACCCCTGATTTAGAGCATTTGCAAAATCAGTACCTGATGTGAAATCATTAACAAGGGTGATACCACTTTTGGTATCACCCTTGTTTCCTTCATTCACAGTGTTCATACTTGTACACAGTATTGCTGGCTTTTGCTCCTTGTTTGTTCATTTAAAAAATATATAAGTATTTTTGACACATGTGTACAACTTGAGCAGGATTTGGCAGTCTACAAAAGCCTCAGATAAATTATGTGCATTGTTTGTAAGATTTCACAGAGATGTAATATTTACATTACGAGCAGAATCCCAGTCTGAATTTCAATGTGATTGTCATAAACCTCACACTTCAATAGAAAAACATAATATATTTTTGTATATGGTAACCTTTCATTGACCGGTCTCTGCGCTGTTCCTTAATTTATTTTTTTTGGTTGTTTACGTCTACTTTTGGAAACATTCGCTAAGACAGGAAACTAAGCAGATGGAGACATGTTTTTGTGATGTGTGAACTTTGCAGTTTTTGGCTTTAAAGGTAAAGCCTTGACATTTCAATGCTCAGGGAGCGTTCTATCTTCCTCATACACCTGGGACCGACCGGGATGTAATATTTTTATGCTTTTGTCAACATTCTTGACAGCAGCCAACAGATTTCTTTATACTCTGTCAGATGCTTGAAATGAAGTCTGTGTGGTTTAGTCGAGAAAAACAAACAATATTATAAAGTTCTACGTCAGTCATCTTGTGAATTATTGGGGAATAGGAATAAGACTGTACTGTCAAGTGGTACAGTTTTTTTAATTTAATTCACACTCAGAAGGTGAAGATGGAGCCACTCAAAAACATCAACACATTATACAGGTGGTTTATACAGATGGTATGCCATTAAATTCCTCAAATGCCATATTTTTTTTATGTCAAAAACAAAAAAATCTGCATAGTTAATTTCTTAAGATTTGCTGACATTTCATTAAAGGAATGAGGAAAAATGTGGAAATTCAAAAGACAATACAGAAGAACAAAACAAAAGCTATTTGCCTGTGTGATGCAGCAGAGTTTATTGTAAATACGTGGATTTGTGCAGCAAAATACTTTAGGCTGTTAATGTCATCAAATAAAGTAGAAAAAAATTGAGAATTTCTTTGGGGGCCAGATTAGAACTCTTGGGGGCTTGATGTGGCCAACAGGCCTCATCTTTGTCATCCCTGGAATAAACAGGAAGTGGGACATTTTGTTATGTTTGTAGGTAGAGTTTTGGACAAGTCTTTCATTTTTAAAGAGGATGATGAAAGGTATATACAAGAAGGTACTGTGTCAGCTCAGGATTTCGAAGTCAGTGACCACATCTTAACAAGGATTAGTCCTTAATGGAGAGGGAACTCTTTATATGTCATTGTCTCTTGGTTTGGCTACTTAACTGTTAAAATCAAAGCTAAACTTAGTTGTAAAACCAGGCAGTCAAATTTCAGGCCATTCTCAGCTGTCAGTCGTCTCAATTATAAGATCATGTCAAGTCGCCCTCTGTCCTTCTCTTTGAGCTGCTTCCATCAGAGCAGAGATACAGACTTCCCTGTGCTCAGAAAAATGGCTGTAGAAACTCTTTTTGTGCCCTACGACTTCAGGGACTGATTTAGTCAAATGTCACTCAGTCTGTACCTTCTCTTTATCTACTGAGGGAAATTGCTGTGGCGTCTGCAGTAAAGTCAATGATTTTTATGCATTATAGTAGATATGAGAATGAGCCAGGCCAAGCCAAGCCAAGACACAGGTAATCAAGTTTTTCTATTTCATTCTATGCTATTCAAATACAGGCACGATCCGTGTTTATCTGCCGCTCTTTCAAAACGTGTTCAGTTTTTATTTTCTGACCTTATATAAGTTCATTTCCACATCTACTGCTGTTGTGGTCTGTGAAAAGACATGGTACCAGATCATTTAATTTAATTTTGATTTCATTTTAATTTCATTCTTATTTCTTGATTCTTAATTCTTAATTCTTATTTCTTAATTCTTAATTCTTTAATCTTATTTAATTTTAATTTTACTTTATTTTTATTTCATTTATTTTTTATTCAATTCTATTTTTATTTCATTTTTATTTATTTTTATTATTTTAAGTCAAAGACAAATTTCTGCCATCTTGCCTGACAGACCCATCCCTTGCTATTCAAATTCAGGCCCGATCTGTGTTTATCTTCTGCTGCTCTTTCAAAACATATTCAGTCTTTACTTTCTGGCTTTATGTAAGTTCACTTCAACATCTTCTGCTGTTGTGATGTGGATCAGGCCCACTGAAGATTAACAGGACACTCAGAGCATACACACACAAAGCTCGATCAGACAATCTGCGCTAATACCTGGAGCTTTGCGGGGTTATTTTGGGCTACTATCATGGCACTATCCCACGCCCGCCTCCCTCCAGCTGCAGCACAATCCCTCATACATCACAAAGAGCCCCTATTATAATGGCAGGCCACGTTCGGCTGTTTGGATAATGATGCAGTCAACAAAAGTCAACCTGTAATGAATATAAAAGTGTCTATGGATTAGGGCACAGTTTATAAGGGAAATAAACAAGTGCGAGAACTAATGAACAAAATATTCTTGTTTGTCATGATTAAATGTACATATTTTCTAATACAAAAAAAAATGCTGCTTAGAATTTTAACAAGTCTAAAAAAATGTAATGAGTTCAGCTACATTTTTCACCTAACTGGGTTCACGCTGCTAATTAAGCCGTTGTATTGTTTTCCAGGGTGTGTAACAGGAAATTATTATTTCTCTACACATGGGAGATCCGCCATGGCAGGGCCCCTATCCTGCTCCGATGGCTCCTGCACCGCGGGTTCGAGCACGTTTGGATCCTGCTCCCCCAACCCAAACACAGGGGGTATCTTTGGTGGACACGTTTTTTCCAAGTAGTGCCACCGCTTCCATCAGTCACACAACGCGCGTGTAGGGCACCACGTCCTCCAAGAGACATCACATCAGGCCATTGGGATTGAAAGGCATTGTACAGTATTTACATCGTCGTCGCTCTTTTATAAATTTAGCTGACAAACACAGCCTCGTATTCAAAGAATGGAGTTAATGTCAAATGTGTATCAGCGCAACAACCAGGAAAATTTTCGCGCCCCGTTCGAACAGTTTCCTTGCTTATTCAATCTACCACGTAATAAATGTGTCAAGAAACTTAAGTTCACATCCAACAGTTCAGAACGTTTAGAAGACTGAGTTTTCCGGAGCCGGTGGCACAGTGGTGCGAGGAAGGAGCAGAGAGAGAAAGATGCGCTGCATCAGAGCCAGAGCACGGCACTGCACAGAGGCGGAGCCCCAGGGGGGCGGAGACCCCCAGTACCTGAATATTAATACCCATGACCCATGACATCTAAAATCAATAAATGTATGTTTTAACAATTTTACAATTATATTTTTACAATATACAGTGGGGTGCCACAGTTTGGGCAACCATGTTAATTGTCATGATTTTCCTTTGTAAATCATTGGTTCTTAGGATAAAAAAAATCAGTTAAGTATATCACATAGGAGACAAACACAGTGATATTTGAGAAGTGAAATGAAGTTTATAGGATTTACAGAAAGTGTGCAATAATTGTTTAAACAAAATTAGGCAGGGACATAAATTTGGGCACTGTTGTCATTTTACTGATTTCAAAACCTTTAGAACTAATTATTGGAACTCAAAATTGGTTTGGTCAGCTCAGTGACCCTTGACCCCCATACACATGTAAATCCAATCATGAGAAAGGATATTTAAGGCCAATTGCAGGCTCTTTTCTCCTCTTTGCATCTTCTCTGAAGAGTAGCGACATGGGAGTCTCAAAAGAACTGCCAAACGACCTGAAAACAAAGATAGTTCACCATCATTGATTAGAGGAAGGATACCGAAAGCTGTCTCAGATATTTCAGTTGTCCGTTTTGATAGTTAGGAACATACTGAGGAAATGGAAAACCACAGACACAGTTCAAGTTAAGACTCGAAGTGGGTAGACTTGCGGACAAGATGGTGGACAGTGAAGTCGGTGAACTAGAACTCCACAAAAACTCGAAAACACTATACAAAAAGACCTATTACCACAATATGAGTGGAGCAGGAACACGAAAAATCCAGAGGAAACCAAAAGGCTCGCCCGGGGTTGCTGAAAATGAAGAGAGCGGTCACGAGGAACAGGACGAAGAAGCGGGTGAAGCGGATCCAGGCCATGCTAAGCTAATGCTCGAGCAAGGAAATTCAAGACCTCCGTACCACGGTGCGAAACGACCTAACTTCATTTAAAACAGCGCTCAAACAAGATATAAATTCACTGTGCCAGGATATGGAGTACAAATTCAAGGAAAGCAGCAAAGAAATGAAAGAGTAAAAGTCAGGCCTGGCCGAGGCTCAGGCTCGCATCGTAGAACTGGAGGAGTGGAACACGGAGGCTAATGGCTCGCTACAGAAGATGCTAACTCACACACAAAACATGCAAGACAAGATAACCGAGTTGGAGGCAAGATCTAGGAGAAACAATATATGTATATTTGGTCTTCCAGAGGACAGTGAAAAAGAGTTTGTTACTACGTTTTTGGACCAGCTTTTGAAAAAAGAACTGGATATACCGGAGGAAACAGAGCTACATATCCAACGAGCACACAGAACCCCTCCCTTTAAACCAAAGACAGGGCAGCGACACAGAGCTATAGTGGTAAATTTTCTGGAGTTCGAGACCAAAGAAAGCTTGGCAGAAGAAAATATGTGTGTCAGATAAGCAGATCCAATTTGACCATGACTATCCAACAGAAATAGTACAGAAGCGGCGCACTTATATCGGCAATAAGAAAGTGGTAAAAGAGCGCAGCATTCGCTTCCAGACGCCCTACACCAGGATGCGGGTCTTCTGGAGCGAGGGGACTAAAAGCTACGACAACGCCATGGAAGCAGCGCGGGACCTAAGAGCGAGGGGATACGAAGTGGATCTGCCAAGCGGGAGCGGAGGAGAGACTCACCGCACTCGAGCAGCAACAGGATGGCAGCAAGTGGGCGGCAGAGGATCCGTACCGGAGACCGTGCAACGTGTAAAGGATAAACTACGCGAATATCAGCGACCCCAACAAGACTGAAGACTGAACTATGGAGATAACTGGAACTCAAGGAGGCCCTAAATACAGCCAAGTAAAATGGGCTAAGATGTAAAGCTAGCATAATGTTAATGGGAAAACTAATAGCCCAGATGACAGTTAAATAGCGTACGTAAACATATTTGCCGACGTTGAGGGCTGAGAGAGAATATGTTGGACACTGCTAGACATATATATGTGTTAGTAGGATGTATCAAGAGGTCTAGTGACAGTCCCTCGTGCTGAGGATACCCTGGTCACCCACCAACAGAGGGAATGGGAGAGGTTTAGAGACCCCTCCGTTATGGAAGACACCAGTTCGGAGTTCTGATTTTGTTTATAATGCTGTGTTAGTTTCTGTTTGTTTTCCTGGGTACACATTAACATGTTTAAAACAAAGAATATGCATACTTTAAATGTTATATCGTTGAATGTGAATGGTTTCACTAACCCCAAAAAGAAAGGAAAGGTGCTACTGAAATTAAGAAAGGAAAAAATACAATTTGCTTTATTACAAGAAACACATCTGCACGATGAGGAACATGAGAAACTAAAAAAAATGGGATTCCGAAATACATATTATAGTTCATATAAACAGGGTCGTAAACGAGGAGTAGCAATTTTAGTATCTAACTCTACAAAGTTTTATTTAGAAAAGGAGATTAAAGAAAAGGAAGGCAGGTATGTTATTATAAAGGGAAGGTTGGAAGAAGAGACCATCACAATAGTGAATGTTTATGCTCCCCCAGAAAGTGACAAGCACTTTTTCAAATCCATGTTTGATGTTATTGCAACTGAAGCAGAAGGAATTTTAATCTGTGGAGGAGACTTTAATATAATTTTGAATACAAAATTAGACACTACAAGTGTTAAAAAACATAAAAAACATTTGACGAGATTTGTAAAATTATCACTGAAGGAATTGGGAATGATAGATATATGGAGAAACCTCAACCCCTTTGAGAAGGATTTCACCCATTATTCCCCTATCCATAAGGTACATTCACGAAAAGACTATTTCTTTGTAAACAAATCAGACAAATATAAAGTAGACGAATTACTTTAAACAGAACTATTATGAAATGGGACCAAGACCAACAAAACTGCTGGCTAAAAGGATAAAAAAACAACAGGCATTAAATACAATCTATAAGACTAGGGACCCAGATTCAAATATAGAAACCTGTAAGCCCAAAGAAACTGAAGATATTTTAGAACATACTATGAAAAACTCTATACGCAACCTCTTTGCGCAAACACTGAAAAACAGAGGGAATTTCTACAATTATTAGACCTTCCATCAATAGGCACCAATCAAAACACAGTATTAACAGCTGAGATCTCAAAGCAAGAAATAGAAAAAGCTATAAAAGGATTACAAAATAGTAAATCACCAGGAAGCGATGGCTTCCCAGCTGAATGGTACAACATATTTAAGAACGAACTTAGAACAATCTTCTACAAATGTTTAAATTGGACTCTGAAAGGAAATAAAATGCTAGCTTCTTGGTCAGAAGCAGTAATATCAGTAATTCCCAAACCGGGTAAAAACACAGAACTCTAACTCTAACTATAGGCCAATTTCAGTATTGAATATTGACTATAAAATATGCACAACAATAATTTCTAAAAGACTAAATACATTTGTGTCAGAATTTATCGACAAAGATCAGATCGGGTTTATACGCGAACGGCAGACACATGATAACATTAGAAAAACTTTACATGTAACAGAGAGGACACAGATAGAGAAAAGGACAACAGTCTTGCTAAGTATAGATGCACAAAAAGCATTTGACTGCGTTAGAATTTTTTTTACCAGGTACTGGAAAAAATGGGTTTTAGTGAAAAATCTGTGGGAACTAATAAAAACATTGCACAGTCAACCAACTGCCAGAATAAAAATAAGGATGCATTTCACTTCTCTTTTGTACCCCTTCCCCTTCCCCTTAGCCCTCCGCCTCCCACTTAAGGGGAAGGGGAAGGGGATCTCTAGCACTTTGGATTGGGACACCACTTCACTTTGTCTTTATGCGTGTGTGGGGAAAAAAGCATGAATGTCTGAGGCTCTGTTTACAAACACACATGTTCCAGAGTTTACAAAACAACAGAAAGGAGGCTATAACCTACAGGTTTATGATCAGAGATATTAATGAGATTATAACCTACAGGTTTATGATCAGATATATTAATGAGATTATTACCTACAGGTTTATGATCAGAGATATTAATGAGATTATAACCTACAAGTTTATGATCAGAGATATTAATGAGATTATAACCTACAGGTTTATGATCAGA
>JAADKR020000022.1:7833157-7844126 GCA_011763505.2 Lythrypnus dalli | reverse complement strand
AAGGAAGAAGCTTCTGCGACAAGAAGCGAAACGTCCTCTACTCAACCAACCCTGTCCAGTTGAAGATTTAAGTTTTTGCTACAATGACCACTATCTGGACGACTGAGAGCCTACACAATCTCTGTCTGTGTGTGTGTTTCAGGCTCTGCTGGAGTTCCTGAGTAAGGTGGTGTCTAGGGAGAAGAAGAACAGGATGAACCTCTGGGCCGTGGCCACCATCATGGCCCCGAACCTCTTCCTCCACAAAGCAGTACCCAGCAAACTGACGGAGGGGTCAGAGAAGGGGCAGGTGGAGAAGGCGGCCGATGTCATGAGGCTGCTCATACGATACCAGGACCTGCTCTGGACGGTAGGGGCCTATATCAATAATAAAATGGAGGTAAATAGGGACAATTTTTAAAGATAGATTGAGATATATGCTGTATTTATCCTGAAGGAAATTAGGCTAATTAAATGTAGAGATTTACACTTGAAACTGAGAAACAACCGAGAAACATATTGTATGGCAAGTTTTTTGTCATTTTATGTTTTTATATAAACATATGTAAACGTGGACAAAATTGACAGTATTTTCGGCGATGAAATCCTAACAATGAATCGAGCCAGGTTTAAATGTATGAGTATGTTTTGTAGCTATATTAGTGACAACGAGGGGATTTTGGATACCTTGATTAGTTTTAAGCAATGTATTAGCAATATTACCAATTAACAATAAGCAATGCATTGGTAGAAAAATCTGTAAATATTCAAATTTTGCAATGGTTTTTAAAATTCAAAGATCAATCAATCAGGCTAGGAATCATCTAAAAAAAAACACTTAAATAACCATTCAATATATTGTTAAGTACAAAACTGGAAAGTGTGAAACGACTGAAGTGCAGATATTGTCGCGACAATGTAAGAAAAATGCAATATCCCAAAACAAGGAATTCAATTCAATTTTCCCAAAACATGGAATCAGTGCAAAAATTAAACATGTTTTTGTGAAGATTAGGTATTTTTATTTGCAATAGGTGAAAGTCTTTGTTTTGTTATGTTTCTTTTGTAATTCTGACTTAGTTTGATGATAACAATCTGTGGTCAGCATTAACAGGATTTTACTTCAATGAAATGGACATTTAATGAAGAATATCTCATTGATATAAATGGTTGTCATGGCAACAGTTAAAAATGTGTACCTCTATGTATGTCACTTCCTTTTCATGTCCAATACTGAAGTGGAATAATAAATATAACAAAAATGTCAAACCAAGGAAAACTAGATAAAAATTTGAGTATAATTGTACTAACTATTTGTTGAAATCTTTGCAGTGACCACATCTACAGCACAGTAAAAGCTTATATTCCTGTCATGCCTCTGCAGGTCCCTAATTTCCTGATGAGCCAGGTGCGGCGTCTGAATGAGAACAGCAGCCGTCGGTACCAGTTTTACGACCGGCGCATCAAGAACCTGCTGAGGAAGATCCACACGGACAGCCGCGAAAAACCGGAGAAAAACGTCCCCGAGGTAGTCGCCCGGAAACACCTGATACACAACAGAGCCCGGGGTATCAAGTGCATTTCACTTATATGGAACATGGGTCTTTTCTGCTGCAGATGTGCCGCACTGTGAAGATCCAGGTGGGAGACACGCAGACCAGCACCATGGAGTTCCACCTCAACATCAACTCTAGGACCTCGGACCTTCTGATGCAGTTCCAGCGCCAGTTTCTACGCAGCCCTGAAAATGGGAAGGGCAAAATGCGAAAGTACGCTTTTAAAGAAATGTGTGGGGCAGACTGTCATATGTTATCATGTTAAGAGTCTGAGATGGAGGGCAGGGACCAATGTTTTCCTTTATTTCAGCAGTTTCAAACCAGGAAGGTGGGACAACTCCAGGCTGCATTTACATAGCTTTGCATTAGAGCACAGCTAACAATGTGAATGGCAGTAAAAGAGAGAAATATACAGTAACAAAATTTAACTCAGAGACAGTGCTTTGGTGCTTAGTTAAGTTTTGTTTCTGTATGTTCCCCTCTTTTACTACTGTTCACATTGTTAGCTTTGCTCTAATGCAAGGCTACGTAACTGTAGCCTGGAGTTGCAGAAATTGAGGATATAATTGTATTTAGTTCTTTGTGTAAACAGAGGAGGCACTATATTTTGTGAATTTTGCAAAAAGGTCCAGTAGTTGCAAGAATATTGCATTAACTAGTTCAAAACAGTGTTCTGCCCTCCACCTGTAGGCTTTAGTTTATTTATAATGTGACTCAAACACAGGATTTGTTTTGTCTCTGAACAGAAATGGCTCTGTTGCCTTCCCCGACTGCGCCCTTTATGAAGTGGGAGGAAACATCGGTGAGAGACAGTACTTTGACTCTTTTCCCTGACATTTGCATGTCTTTTTTGCTCATTGGGCTGATGAGAGGAGCCAGACCTTACGTAATAAAGTGTGTGAGCGCCAGCGAGACACGAGCAGTAGATCTGCAGTTATCAGAGCAGACAAATGCCCATTACATACATGTCTCTTATTCTAACTCTGAAAAATGTTGAGATTTCAGAAAGAAAGTGGATTTACCATGAAATTGAACACCTTAGAATCACAATTGGGATTGGAATCAAGCTATTACTCAAAAGCAGCTGTCAGGAAGTATGATTAAAACATAAAACCACATAAAAACATGGAGTTAGAGCAGAAATAAAGTGAAAATACCTGGCATATCATAAATTGTAACAGTAATGGTCAAAAATCCCAAATTAAAGCTGTGAATCTATTTACAAGTCTTGTGAACAACATATTGTACAGGATTTGTCAGAGTAGTTTACCAATTTTTGGTTAGTTTAATAAATGACTAGTCAAAAAATATTTGTATAACTCCTTGAAGGTTTTTAATTAAATTATAAACAACTTAAAGGCACTATACCTGATTTTTTTTAATTACAAACAATGACTAAATTAAATTATTAGTTGTGAAATCAATCTTAACTTAATGTGTAACATCCCAATTTTTAACAAAGATGACTTTATAAGCACGTCTCACAGCTAGCAGCTTTTTAGGGTCACTTTCACAGAAATGCTAAAAAAAAACCTACCTCTAAGTTTATGATATTGATATAAACAGTTTATAATTAGATGCACCGTGTGGTTTACTAATAGATGATTCACTAATAGAATAAAATCAGATATAGGGCCTTTAAAGGTAAAGAAAATCATTGGAGGACAAATTGTTGGTGAATATTTATTAGAAAAGTAATTTTAATCAAAGTAACATTGGTCTTATTCTTCTTATAGTAGATATATACTGCTGTCTTTGTGATAAAAAACTGTTTCAGAGTCCATTTAAAGCTCAAACGACAAATTGACCTCTTAATAGATGGCTAACCACAATTGATCGAACGAGTAGTTCTCTCTAGTCCTCTTGAAGAGTTCATTTACTGAGAGTGTCCCTTCTAATAGAAACAAATGTGCTGAGTTTCTGCCTTGTGTTGCCTTCAGGCGAGCACTGCCTGGACCCGGACACGCACCTCCAGGACCTGTACAACAGTAACCCGGGTGGGGAGTGGGTCGTCCGGCTCAGGCCCCACAGCCGCCTCGTGTGAATGTGAAGCCTGGACGTCCCTCCATACGTCCCCCTGAACCCGAGGACATAACACTAAACAGATGGGGGACAGACACAGACATGGGCCGGCCTGGAGCTGAGCCTCGAGAAACACTGCTCCCATTGAATATGACTTTTTTCCCTCCTTTTTTTCCATTTTTCTGCATATTTATTCCTTCCTCTTGTCTTTTACCGAGACGCTGCGAGCGTCATTACTTCCGACAGTGAACCTGCTGCAGAGAAGCGCCATCACGGCCGCCATTACGCAGCAGATGGGGCCCAAGTGCTGCACCTTCGGGCGAAATTACGAGGGGCTGCAGAATAGTCCCACCCCCCCAACCGGGCCTCGCTCCGCTCCACAAACCACACACCATCGCCATGTGTTCACCTCCTACGCTTTTTGCTTTCACGTAGCCCGACGTTATCGCGTGATGCGCCACTCGAGAAGCAGAGACTGCAGGAATGGAGATCAAGTAAAGGAAGGATTTAGGTTGGATAATGATTTCAGCGCAGAATATTCTCAAAAATATTGTCAATTTAATCAGTTTTTCCTCATTGATAAAACACTAAAAGTTGATTGAAATGAATGAAGATTTTTCAAACAAAAACCTCAAACACAAATCACAGTTTCCACCCAATGTCAATGTCATTTACAACTAGAAAAGGCCCAAATTGTTCAGTGCATCTGGTATTTTTGCAGATGTTGACAGCAAAGCTCATGGGTTTGTCTTGAATTGGGTCCGAATTAAAAGAAATACTAGCTCAGTAAAAACTAGGGCTGCACGATATTGAACAAACTAGCGATATGCAATACAGGTGTGCAATATCACGATAACGATATTATTGCGATATTTTTCTAAATTGTTTCTCTTCAATGTGTTCCACTCAATTTAAACGAATATAATGAGTACGTTTTTAGCAAATTATGTCAAAACAAGGCAACAAAAACAGGACCAAAACAAGGTACAAATAGAAATAAATTAGGAGAATTAGAACTAAAATTGAAAAATATAGCAAAAAATGTGTCGATTTATCTAGTGATTTTGATTGATGTTGCATCACCTAATATCGTGATACGACATTTTTTACAATATATTGTGCAGCCCTAGTAAAAACCTCGAAAGAATATATTTGATTTCCACTCAGTTATTGTCACATACTCCCGGATTTTTAGTATTGTACAAATGTGAAGCCGTTGCAAAAAGCTAAAGCTAAAGGAGGCGAGCGTCAGTAAAACAGTATTGAGCGGCCAATCGGTTGCATTGATTGGCAGCATTGATCAGTGGATTTGCCAGATCCCGGCTGTCTGCTCCGCTGCACAGTAAACAATGAAGGAGATCTCTGAATCATCTCTGAGCCGATGGACAGATAAGGCGTGATCTTTGTGAAGCTCTCAGGAATGACTCTCGGGATCACGGATTTCTGCTGCTGCTGTCGCCCTGAAAGGGAGCCGTGAAGCTGGTCTTCAGTTCCACAAACTGCGGGGGGAACATTCGGGGTTATTTATTAGAATGTATGTTTTGTCTTTGAGGCACTAAGTGTAACTGTATCTGGACGGTTGTGTTGCCCACACTCAGTGTGGGACTTTGCGGTGTTCGTTGTACATATCATTTATGTTATTTTTTTCTAATTTGCTGTAAGATAAATGTACATATTCCTGTATTCCTGCTTGGTCTTGATTATAGGGATGCACCGATCCGATACGGGTGTCGGATATTGGAGTTAATACTGAAAAAAATACGGGATTGGGTATCGTTCCAAGTATCCAATACTGAAACGACACCTGTTTTGGCTCTCACCTTTTTAAAACAGGTGTCGTTTCACCAACTTAATCGAAGTGAATACGGACATGCTGGACCTCATTTGAAAGCTCAGAATGAGGAGAATCGCTAAAGTAGTTTTACACATCGGGAACATACTTTTGATCCCTGCGCTGCTAGCAGCAGTATGATAATGCTACCGGCAATATGCTAATGCTAGCATAAACCAGTGGAGGATGTGACATAAACTACAGTATGACTGGGTATCTAAAGTAATGAAATAATATTGGCTACTGTTGAGGATGTATGTTTTAGTTGTATGTTAAAGTGTAAAATAATAACTGATAAGACATAGAGTATGTATTTTGCACAAGTTGTTTAATGATTAGATCTCTTATCGAATGACTTATTTACATTATTGCATTGCATCCTGTGTCCTGGAGCTGAGGTTATATAGTGTAGAAAAGTCCAATGATCCTTGTTTAATGTCTTTTCATTACAGTTTGTTAATGAAACACCTTTGATCTGTAACACTTTCTCTTTTGCAAAGAGAAACTTTCACTTTTTCACGCACAGCAGCCACTGTCAATAAAATCTTGTATCGGTTGGTATCGGGTATCGGTAGATACTAAAGCCCCAAGTATCTGTATCGGTATTGGAAGTAAAAAAGCTGGATCGGTGCATCTCTAATTTATTATGTTGTAGGAGGCACCGACATTTCTCCAGTGTTAGGGATGTAACAATGGCATTTTGCAAATTTGGAAGTACTACTTTGCAGCACAGTAAGAGTCTGGCCATAGGTTAGAAATTGAACTGGAATTGGGATAATATTGCTATCAAGGAACTACTAACAAATTTCCCAGGGAATTTACAACCTTTCCATGTTTTAAAGTATGACAGAAGGTCCAGTTTCCAAGAGTAATTACCATGTAATTTTCATAATTAAATTTAGCCACCATGCTATTTCTACCCAATTAATGTTACTGTGATGGAATGTAAAGTGCTACCAATTAAACTCTGCAGTAGATTGAATAGTACTACCAAATTTTTGTGATGTTTTGCTCCAAACTAGCAAACCCTTTTCTGCTCACACGAATACGAATCTGGTCAATTCATTCCCCAACACAACATTGTACATCCCTGGCGTCTGCTCATAAATGTCTTTTCACTCGTCGGTCGCGAAACGTTCCCTCCCTGCGATCGGTGCCATGTTGGTTGCGCCGCGGCCATTTTGTGAAAGGTACCCCCTTTTTTTACCGAATCCATAGACTTCGGCGACGACAGCACCATCCATCAGCCGCCTCCGTCACCTCCTCCCCATAATGGATCATAATGGCGCCTCCACCGAGCATCTCCGAAACCCGGGGAATCGCATTTTCTTCTCGCTTAATAAATAGCTGTGATAAATTCTCCTCCTTCTTCCCCGGGCCCCGTGCACCTCATTCCCCCGGCATCCTGTGTGTGTGTGTGTGTGTGTGTGTGTGTGTGTGTGTGTGTGTGTGTGTGTGTAGGTGTGAGTGTGTGTGTGTTTGAGGAGAGCTTCATTACACAATAAGGTCCAATTGGCCTGTTCCAGGGTCCCAGACACAGTTCAGTGGCTCCACATAAAGCGGCCGCTGATGAAACCGCTTTCTGCCACCGACAATCAGGAGTAGAAGTAGGTCATCTCTGAAGGCGCGTCCCAGAAGGGGGGACATGGACACCCTGGGAGTCCGGACACATGGGCACAAGCGGGTTTTTTTTTTTTCAGCCCCAAAACACACATATATAAAGTACATGGGGGCACACTGGACATTCAGGAGGATCGAATGTTGTTGCTTCTGTGGACTGTGCATGGTACTGGCCTGGTCATCTGTGGAAAATGGCGTTTTCGGTCTTTTGGGAGTGGGTTTGGGGTCAGAGCAAGCTTTTACTGTGCCATAGACTGAAATCACTGAAGTCACACACTTCGGAAAGGGAATATCAAGACGAGTTTAGCGTTAAGGATAGTCAAATTATCACTTACGTACTCCATTGGAAATACGATCCAATGTTCGGAATCTCTGACCGCTTCTACAGATGATATTCCCTTTTTGTAGTGATATAGTTTAATGGACGAAGTTAGCTTAGTATTCTTTTTTATATGGTTTTCTGTATGTTTACTTCCAGGGCAGCCCCAGAGTCTTAAATCAGTAAAAAATATTAAATTTGATCATGCCAAATTTAAGGCCTTAAAAGCATACAATTTAACTTCAAAATGGACTTGAATGGATTGACTTGGCTTTACGTTGATTTGTTCATGGAGCAAGAACGATTTGTTTTAGTTTTGACTTGTTAGTCTCATTTCTAATATAGATTGTTTTTTTTCCTTTTAGTCATAATTTCTCTCATTTTAAAGAAACTAAAGCTTCTTCCAAGCCTGCTCATAATTTCCTCAAATAGTCCAATAATATCTTTTTGTTTTTACTACACGAGGAGCTTCTTTTATCCCCATCATCATTTGATTTAATATGCTTTTTATTTACAGTAAAATAGGGGGGGGGGAATATATCCTTTGGTCTGCAATACTGGCATTAAATTTTACTGTGTTTAAAAGTCTTAAATTTCACTTATACAAACCTGGAGCTGCCCTGTCTTCCTTTCTGTTTAATGGATTGCCTTATAATGTAATAGTTTGTTCCTAGCATGGCTCCAAATGCACAAGTACAAGACTGAAAACGATGGATGACCAGGCTAAATATGCAGTGTTACTAATATTATAAACCAGAAAGCCTTCCTTGTCATATAATTGTAATAACTATCTCAAATGCTGTTACCTGCCTGCTAAAATTTGAATGTTATGACATATTTAAAACCCTTTACATGTCTTTACCACTCCAGTAAAAACACTTCTATAGAATAACAACTTTTTGGTCAATAAATGTGACTCTAATGCCATGCATGATTTATTGTCTTGTGGGTGTGGTACGCGGAGGCCATCTACAGAAGCATCATTTGTCATGCATCTGAAACCATCCATCTGCCATATAAGCAGAGAAAGTGACTCAGGGAAAAGTGAAGTATTGCTTTATTGCACTGCAGTAATCAATGGAGAGATTAGGCTGGTAATGTGTGCGCGGGTGGAAAGGCCAGGGCCGCGGCCGGCTCTGATTAATCATGGCCGCCGCTCCTGGAAAACCATTTGCAGCTAAATGCTTCATCAACTTCGATTATTCAAAGTCCCGCCGTGTCCAAACGCACAGACAAAAACACTGAGAGATGTACCCTGTGCTAATCATTTCATTGTGTCCTGTGCATGTCTGTAAGGGCAATGTGACCTGCTCAAATGCACAGATATGAGGGAAATATCTATAACACAATCCTCACACAGGCTAAAAGATGGACAGTTAGGGTCCAGTGGGTCAATACTTCTATTGACCCACTGGACCCTAACTGAGATGGAGACTTCCGATTGAACAGATGTTATGGAGTCAGATATGGGACAAGACTATTATTTTATATTATTTTTATTTACATGTAAAAAAAAAAAGGCAAAATTATTTTTATTGCCAAAATAATAATTTTGGCAAAATTATTATTTTGCCAAAATTATAATGTAAAAATGATAAATAATACAAATGAATACTATAATGAACATGAATAAAATATTAGTTTCATAAATAAAATACATGTATTGAAATAATACAAAACACATTTATTTTGACTTTTTCTTTTTTTGTTTGACTTGCCGGGTTTTGCTTTCAACATGTCTTTTTTTTTCTTTTCTTGATTTTTGCCACAAACCTCTCAGGGAGGTGGAGTTCAGCCAATGAGAAGGCTCTACTCTAAGCTCCGCCTCAAAAGCAACAAAAAAAAGACAGTTCAACAGCAAAACCCAGAGTCGAATTAACAGAAGTCAAAAGTTAAAAAAAAAAAGGATACAAAAGTTAATACAGCGTATACATAATGTTGGGACTGCTCATAATAATAATGTACAACTGGAGCAACATGAATGATGGGGGAGGCATGTGAATATGGACATTTGGTGATTTAGACTTAGACCATTCACATAAATATGAAAGTTTATATGTTAAAAGACCAAAGTGGCTCTAATCTTGAAAACAAGTGGCTGAGATCACCCTCTTTTGAACTTCCTTGCCACATCTCTCTCCGATTGGAAGCATTCACTTGGCACAGAAGTCACAGGCTCAGTTTGTGCCAATAGGAAGCCGTGTCTTTGTGAAACCATAAAGAAGGTTCATTTCTGGCCCCAGTCTCTGCTCCTCGAGTCCTCCACTCCGGTCAGCGCCGAGAGAGAACAACACAAAGCCCCAGAAGCACTTCCTTCTTCTCATGTGCGGGAAGTGGCCTGCACTCAGACCGTTTGGTGATGACTTGTGAATGGGAACGCTGCGCTGTGATTGGTGGAGAGGCCGGGCGGCTCAAACAAGGCCACTGATTGCTTTTCATCAACTGATTACAGTCATTTAGACATGCAGCCGCCGAAGGGTCTGGAGATGGTTGCTGATGTGGGGGAAAGAAGGAGAGTGAGTGAGTGAGTGAGTGAGTGAGTGAATGGGGGATAAAAAAAAAGGAAATAAAAATAGCAAGGTAGCACATGAAGACAATGTCATCCAAGTTGTTACAAATGTTATCTGAGGTTAAGAAAGCTTATGTTGATATATGTTTTCTTTAGATTTGTATTTATTTATTAAAAGGATAAATAATTCATATTAGAACATTTACTTTACATTTACCACACACCATTTACCTAAATATGCAGGCTTAAACCCCTATGGCCAATTTCCATCCTTAGATTCAGGATTTCATCTAAACATCTTGGTATATGTGCATCAGAAAACCTCAGGACCAAAGCCCTCAGCTACAATTTTATGATTTTTGGTATTGGCCGAATAACTTTCAGCAAAGTCTTTTCAACAAAGTCTTTTTCAAAAAGAAAAAGTTTCTGAAGGCTCAATATACTTTTTTTCTAACATCAATCCCATCTCTCCTTCAAAACTCCATCCCCTTTAGTGGGTGGATCATCTCACTTTGTAAAAGACACTGTATATAATAAACCTCCTCATTTGATTAAAACTAAAACAACAGGAATATAGGGGAGGGTTAACTTTATATTAACTCTATACAACCACTATACACTGAATATACTCTTAATATACACTCACTATACACTTGATATAATCCTAATAAACACTCACTATACACTTGATATACTCTTAATATACACTCACTGTACACTTAATATACACTCACTGTACACTTGATATACTCTTAATGTACACTCACTGTTCACTTAATAAACACTCACTATACACTTGATATACTCTTAATATACACTCACTATACACTTGATATACTCTTGCTATACATTCACTGTACACTTGTTATACACTTAATATGCTCTTAATATACTCTTACTATATTCTCACTATGCACTCACTAAACAAAATCTCCTGCTCGGTACTGAACCAAGATTGGCTCCAGAGGATATACAAAACACGTATATGCACTATGGGAATTCAATAAAAAAGTTGTAAATGCATGACTTGTGAGCCCAGTCAAATCCATAGCTTGACTGTGTTCCCCCAAAGCTCCTGCACCCCTATATTTCTGTGTGCATGAGAGCGGGGAGGAGGGAGGAGAGGAAGGGAG
>JAADKR020000022.1:7777390-7804817 GCA_011763505.2 Lythrypnus dalli | reverse complement strand
TGAAATCAATAAAATGACACATTTATGCACCTCCCTAATTTTGTTTAAACAATTATTGTACACTTTCTGTAAATCCTGTAAACTTAGTTTCACTTCTCAAATAAACTGTATATTTCCCCTATGTGATATATTTAACTGTTTTTTGTTTGTTTTTATCCTAAGAACCAATACCGTATAAAGGAAAATCATGAATCATATTACCACTGTAATAACTATAGAAACAAAAATGTATGACATAATTTACCTTAAATGTGACTGAATCTCTACTTCTCGTCTCAGCTGATGCTCCACGCCGGCCTTCTCCAGCTGTTTCTTAAATAAAACTTTTAAAGCCAAGATAAACTTGCTTTGACGTTCTCTGGCCAAGTAGACATTGCCAAACTTGCCCTTTCCAAGCGGTCGCCCAATTTCAAAGTTCTCCAGGTTCCAAGGCTTTCTACAAAATACAATGAATTCACAAGTGAGTTTTCTACATGTGTAAAACAAAAACACACTCCAATATGTTAACATTAACTTTGCAGAAATAGCTTACTTACTGTGATCCAGATTTCGAAAGTCTCTGTGGTTTCTCAGTCTTAGCAGGTTTAGCTACAGTTTTTGTCTGCTCCGAGTTCACCTTTGCGTCCTGTCCTTTTGGTGGGTTTGGTTGTGAACCAGTGTTTTGCGGTGGCATGGAATTTTCTCCCTGAGTGACTGGGTTTACATTCTGGCTATTGGAGGACATCGGCTTCACTACAGCAGTAACATGGGATGCAGGTTTCTGGTGGCTGAGCGACCGCTGCATTCTCTGGGGTCCGTGTGAAACACCCAGTGAACGCTGAGGCATCTGGGATTGTTGGGACACGGGAACACGCATCGGCCCATCACACCTCGTCTGTAAAGAAAACAACATTACAGTTTAGGAACAGAAATGCAACAAACAACTGGATGTAGCCAGCATGTGTAAGAGTAGCAACAGATCAAAGAAGTTAACAGAAATAAACAAAAATATATGATGCTAAAAGAAAAGGCATAGTATACATTTCTACATTGTTCATGAAAAAGGTACAGTATGGACATTGTTATATGAAAAAAAACACCCTTGATATTAGTGTGTAATATTGGTTTAGCTTTACTTTCCATCACAATAATCTATGATTTGATTTCTAATGTTTCTGGGTTTTTTTCCCATGGAGAGGGTACATCAACAGAAAAGACAATTGATACTTGAGTGGCATAAAAGGCCACCGTGATGCAAAATAAAGACCCTATGAAAACCACTCATAGCTGTTGGATCACTGAAAGATCAAATATCAAGCTTGTTTGTTTTTTGCCTGAATGGTTTCCTAGTGTACCTTTAAAAAAGCCAAATGTCATCTCCAGTTGGACACCAATAAAACTGATAAATGTATACAAGATAAGGATAAGACAGTTATGCTGTATCTTACTCATAGAACCCCCTGGTAGTGTTGTTTAATAATGAAATAAACAAAAATATGTATTACCTTTACTTCTGTTCTGAGAGGGGTCGCCTCTTTAGACACTTTGGCCCTTGCAGAAAAGTCCATTGCCTACAAAAGGAGAATATGACATTGCGGTTGTTGTTTTTTTTTTATTATTATTATTATTATTTTTATTTTTTATTTTTTTAGATATATACACATATTAAAATAAACCAATGTACGTCCTGGCGAGAAAATCTTAGTGTTAGGTACATCAACATCTTTTTCATCTCCATTTGATCAATTTCAGCTATGTCTGTATGACTACACAGTTAGCCAGTCAACGTAGCGCTATGAAACACGGACATCCGGACTATAAGTGATAAAATAATAATATATAATAGTGTCAGCGCAACTCACCAACGATACCAATCCCAGATGGACACGTACGTTTACGATTAACAGATTTAACACTAGCTCAAAGGTTTCTTCCGTGTTAGCTTGGATTAGCCTTTAGCAACGTTGAGTCCAGGAGTTGCCTATAAACATCTAGTTAGGCTCCTACGATCAACCTACGCAGTGTCCAAAAGGAAAAATATCCCTGCCACGACAGCAAAACGTCCCCAATAAAAGTATCCAAAACGTTGCATAAGTTAGTGGATACAAAACGAGTAAAAAATGGCTGAAAACACTCTGAAGCGAGTTTCCAAAGGGTTTTTTTTTTTTCAATTTCAAACAAGCCTCCGTCCAAAAGCTTTAAATTCACAGCAGTGCTCTGATTGGTTGATGAAAACGCATTGCTGCCTCATTGGCTGCTGTTTTGGTAACGTCATGCCACACAGACATTTTCTGAACGGCAGGGGGGAGCAACGGGCCCTAAACGAGAATCTTTTAGTTTACTGTATTCTTTTTAATCTATGTTTTATATTGTTTGTTTGTCTTAATATCTATATATTTACAATACATTCATGGATTTAAGACCATGCTACCATATTGTTCATATCAGCCTCATTCAAAATATGCAGTTAAAAAATATACATCACATAAAATATAAGGCCATTAGAAGGTAAGCAGATGGTGACGGAACCCAAATGAGTGTCAACACAGAGTCATGAAATTGACACCCAGCATCGTGGAGAAAATGTACATACGGTAAGTTCATGCTCTCTTTATTAGATTGCTGAATGAAATTATATATTTTAATTATTCACAAATAACTTTAAGCTGTTATAGATAATAATGCAAGCAATGTTAGTTATATCTCACAGTTAAAACTTCTCATACTTTAATTGTATAGTGGCTACAGTTTTGTTTCAAGACATGCATATAAAAGTTGAAGGCCCTATACCTGATTTTTTTCCTTTTTTTTTGAAGTATTGAAATGAAATATATTTTTATTCCGTTTGTATATAGTAAACCGAGATATTTGTGGACATAATACTGTGCAACTAATTATAAAGAATTGGTTT
This sequence comes from Lythrypnus dalli, assembly GCA_011763505.2. Taxonomy (NCBI): domain Eukaryota; kingdom Metazoa; phylum Chordata; class Actinopteri; order Gobiiformes; family Gobiidae; genus Lythrypnus; species Lythrypnus dalli. The sequence continues at coordinate 7,801,927 of JAADKR020000022.1, read as the reverse complement.
CATTTTCAGGAGGTTCCAGGATTGTTTTGGAGCATTTCTGTGACAGTGTCCATGGAAAGTGACCCTGGAAGTTGTGAAGCGTAAACTGATCCTTGAAATGAATTGGGATAGTTGGGAATGAGTTTTGATGAGAACAATTAAATGTATTCCCTTCCTCTTTCATTGTTTCTAAAGAAAAAAAATCAGATGTTACGCTTTTTAAATAAGTTTGAGCATCTGCAAAAACTGCTCTATAAAACTAATTAGTAAAATTATTATTAATCAAGGGCTAATATAGAACTCGGCTAATTTTAATTACCGGTATGTATATTCCTGGAGTCGGACCCCAAACAGAGAAGAAGGTAAAGCTTTTTGACCTCGAGCAGTTTTAGTTGGGGACCGAAATGGAGATGCAGACGGTTTAATGGATGAAAAAAATATTTTTAAAATGCCTGTTTCAGTTATTTCCTCTTTAAAGACTCTTTGATTAAAACTACTGTATAATGTAATGTACAAAACAGGGCGAAACCAGGCATTTTATGCTGCAACCATGACAAAAATAAAATCTGCAAAATCCTGGAGGGATTGACTTATAACAAGTAAATATTTATTGTCACATTCCTTAGGTAACTATACATGAAATATGCAATGCAGTTCTTTCAAATATCATTACAATATAATACAAATTCAAAACCATTCCAAAGTCTAAATAAATATTATTACAAAATAGTTTTTCAAGAAACTAAGGCATTACTACAAAAGACCTTCTTAAATGCAACAGTAACAGTAATATCAGCATTATCTCTCAAGGCATGCATAGCAGCATCTTTAAGTTAAACAGATTTTGTGCAAATAGCTGAGCTGTCTAAACAAACACAAATGCCTTTACGAGACAATGCTGAAAAGAGAACTCAACATTTCCATGCCAGTGCAACTGTTTAAACTTGACAAACAATATGAAACATTTAAGAAAGCCTTCATGAAGCAAAACTATGGCAAAAAAAGATTGATCCCTTCATTTTACATAACATTAGAGGACTGTTTGAACCTGGCATTTATACAGAGTTTTCTTGAGGTCCCATGCAAATTACTGTAAAGAAAAAGACTCCAAAATAAATACAACATTCAGTAATGCATTTCTTCACTGTCAGCATCTTTCACTAATGACCCACAATCACATTTCCTTTACTTCAGGAGAGCTTTTTTCATTGCTCGAAAAGCATCATGAGGTCTTGTTTTGGGATAATCCACAGATGAGATGATAATGGCCTTCACTGGGCCAAAGAGCTATGTATTTCCTTGCCGTTGGCACATTTTTGACTTGTCCGCTCATTCAGTGCATTTTGTTATGCTACATCTCAGAAAAGATCATTTCAAACTTTTCCCTGAGCTGGTTTTCAGAGTGGTCCTGTCAAAAGGACAGTCACAGTGAAATTAAAGTTGTGATGTGAAGCTGTGCCCTCAGTAGAAATATGCAGTGCACCGAGAAGCACCAGATGGTCTTAAAGGAGGATGATTGTAAGGACAAAGTTTGGCCCAGACTCATCTGTCCCACGTGTCATTTCTCTGTGACTGAAGCTGCCGCCATAGGAGTCCGCATGCTTCCACAGGCTGTAACTGCCAGTTCTTCGATTTCACTGTTTAAACGTCTTATGACCCACTCCAAGGCTTCACGGCCCTGTGGAACACACAACATCAACACATGAAAGATACGGTCAGGGAAGAGGCAAGTTTGACTATACAACAACAACCTAGCAACATCCTAATTTGTTGGTATACTCTGTTTGTGAAGGGATGTTTTAAAACAGAGATGACTTTGACAACACTTACTTTTCCAGCATTCGAAGAGATAGCACTAGCCATAACACCTTCCAAGTAGCTGCTCAAACTGACTCCTTTTACTGAGATGATAGCTTCCTGAGTCAGTATTGTTCTAGAAAAAATAAGAAAGAATTAACAAATATACATCATAACGTAATAATAGCATAATGCATGAGAACATGAGCATTGAAAGTTGGCAAAAGCAGCATGAATACTAACTTTTCAGTGTCTTCCGGGTGAGGCTTGTAAGTTAACTTCTCGTCCACAGAAACCATGTTTGTAAAGGTAATCTGGTAAAAAAAAGACAAGTGTGTCTTGTATCACACCTTCTCAAACAAGCTACCATTATTGTAGTCCTTAGCACTAAAATGTGAGTCATGAACCAGTATAACTCGACAGTTTTGATGCCAGAAATCGCTACAGCATGTCGAGAGAGACTGAACAATACATAGCCAGCATTTATTAGTTCTCTTGTCAAATCTGCATTTTCAAGAGCAAACTATGACCTGGCAAAAGATAAGCTGTGCTGGAAGATAAAGATGTGACCTGGAATAATGCTATAACTCGAGTATGAAATATCTGAGCAGTTATTGTTCTGGTGAACTCACATTAGTCGACTGAAGCTCTAGTGTCTTCTCTTTGGGATCCACAACTGATTGCTCTTTAACGTAAGTGTATGTCCGTGAAAAACCGATGATCTGTGGGGAGACAGAGCATAAAACATACTTTTTAATGCAAAGGAAATCTTTAAAAGTGGTATAAGGATTTAAGACATACAATTACGACTGTATTTAGGTTCAGACAGGCTCCTAGACTGGATGAAATCTGATTAAGGATTGAGTCGCTGTCTCATTATTCAGTGTCTGTGTCAAAGACTGAAGTTAAGAACGCTTTTCCTACATAGCAGTCTATGATCTCTAGATAACCACCAGATAATTAACAAATGTTAAGTTCTTGTACAAAAGAGAACTGTATCTGACAATCATGGACATAGAGGAAAAGACACTTCCAAGTTATAATCAAAACAAAAAGTCTGGGACATCCTGGACCGTCACGTGTTTTAAAGTCTGTATTTGACCTTAATGGCACAGAGTAGGAGGGTGTTATGGGTTACACTTAAGCTATGACAGAAATGACCCATACAATGTTCCGCCGGACACGAGCTCTGGCTCTCGGTCATTCAACAGCCACAAGTTTGTCACTGAACTAAAATAGACACTGGGGTTAGGGCCCGAGCAATAACCAGGCCCATCCATAAATCCAGGCAGGGGTAGAGAGGAATCCTGACATTGTGTACAGGTTGTGCAGTTCTAAATGTCAGTCGTCAATTAAGAACACTTACAGATTTCACAATAGACGGAAGGCCCCACTCTGTGCTGAGAAGTCTTTTACTGTGCAGACGTCCCTGTGTGTCTACAGACCGGTCCAAAACATCCACTCCGATCACACTGGGGTTCATGGGGTTAGGGTACTTCTGCATGGCCGCCTTGGTCACCGTTTCCCAAGGATGGCTGTGACAGAAAAAAAAAAACATAAATAGTTACACTACTAGATACATCGCTTTTGGAAAATTGCAGCATACTATTTATTGATTCCAAGTGGCACATCTATAGCTACTTATAAAATATGATTAAATGTAACATGTGTATGAACATAATAGGTGTGCGATTAGCTAAGGTGATTACAGGCTAGCTCCAGGGTCTTACGTCTTAAAAGCATTAAACATAACAAAAAACAAGTCTTAATTTTATTTTATTTTTTTGATAAAAGGGAATTTAAAGGCATAAATTGCCTAAATGTGTGCTGATTTTGCGTATATTTGCTCAAGGAACAAGAACAATTTGTTTTGCCTTTGACTGTTTTTGTCTCATTTCAAATGTATTTTTGTTTCATTAATTTTAAATGCACAAGTTAATTTCTTTCATTTAAAACAAACTACAGCTTGTTCCAATTCCAAGACTATCCAAACCTGCTCAAAATCAACATAAGTTGCACTTTTTAAGAAATTGATCAAAGACAAACTGCACATATTTTTGTCTGAATATGCTTAAAAATAATGTTTAGTGATTATGATTAACTTACTTTTTAAAGTCATTATGACAGTTTCATGTAGTTTTTTTAATGTTTGAAATGCATTCCTCAAACTGTCCAACGATATCCTTTTGCTTTTACTAATCTTATTTTCATGAAGAGTTTATTTTATCTCCATTATCATTTGATATTTATTTACATTGACAGTAAAATAAGAGGGGGATAAATGCATCCTTTGGCCTGCAATCGTGGCATTAGATTTCACAGCTAGGGTATTAAAAGGATATTTTTAAAAGTCTTTTAAAATATACTCTAGATTGCAATGAATGAAATGTGCAAAAACTTGAGGCAACGTTTCTTAAAAAATAATAACAAAAACTAAAATACTACAAAAGAAGTATACATGTCTTCGAAACATATAATAATATAAAGAAAATAAAATTAGAAAATCTCCTTATTTGAGATCGAGACAGATAACAAGCAGGGCAGACTAAATGCTAAATGCTACGAGAGCGCTGCAGTGAATGGTTGCCATGGAGTCGGTAGGCACAAACGCGTAAAGATGACGTAATGACACACGGCATCAAACTGGGGGAAAGGTTGCGCCAATAGAAGGGAGCCTGCTCCTGACTGACCGGGCACCTTACGCAACATTGAAGGTCTTTTCCCTCCGCCAGTCACTCATCAGTGTCACAGACTTTACATTCACGTGAAATAGTTCCTAGTCACATTTCTAATCTATTGTAAGAAATGTGCACCGTAAGGTTACATTTACACGGTGCTAACGCCAAAACCAGTGTGCGCAAGGCAAGGCATTTCTATGCTATTATAGAGATAATAGATGATAAAGAGCTGCTTTCACGTAATTATGTTTGACGTAATGGACGCTGTGTTTTGAAATGAAGGTCATTATCTGTCAAGAACACAACGTGACTTGTGTTAAACCTGCACGATCTGTCTTAATCTTGTAAACCGAAACGGATTAGCTATAGAGTAGGGAATAAAGAAAAAGACTCACTTGAATATGTGTTCCGATGTCCAGATCTTCATGGTGTATATGGCAGATGCTAGCTGTGTCTAAAGTCAGGGGAAGAAAGGAAACGCCGTGTTTGACGACCTCGCTCGGAGTGAATCTGTGAAAGACGGAGAAGACAGGAGCACGTTCAAAAGACTGGCGCAGAGGCCCCTCCCCCCTCGAGCGCCGACGGTCCAGTCACGAGGCGTGTGGGCGTGTCTGGTGACACAGCTCACGCACTTCCGCAGTGTTACGGCACGGACGAGGACAGAGCGTTACATGGTCTTGGAAGAAAGGTGCTAGTACACGTATATTTGTGTACATTTTGTTACAGAAATGAAACATTAGACATAATAACTAAACACATTGATGTAGTAGTATGAATACGATGAGGACAACAAAGTAAATTAATCACTAGCTTTTTGCAGTCTATATTTCATTGCTTGTTTTCTGCTACGATGCTGCTATGCTATAATACCAGCCGATTATACAAGCTGTGGTCATTTAGCTTTCCCTGTGACTATAATAAGTTATAGCGTTCCTCTGCAGGTAACCCTGAAACCTTCATGGACTGTAACCTTCAGACTTTAGCCAGAATTCTTGGAATTAAATCAAATTTACTTTCTTCAAGATTACTTTTTGCAGTTTTGATTGCAAATATTCAAAATCATGTGTCATCGTACAATTCTCAAATTAGTAAATGAGATAAAGATTTATTTATTTTTTTAGCCACAGCGGGCTAGATTTCTGTTCCTCAATTTACTTTTGAAGTGTTCAAGTGAGAAACTGTGCTGCTAGTTTTTAAAGTTGTCTCAAATGGACCTTTTGTTAAAAAAGTTCGCAAAAAGGATGACTATTGCATAGAAACATGCACCAAGAGCATGTCATCAATATTGAGCCCAATCAGCACAAGTTTTATAAGGGGCGCCCCAAGTCACATTACACTTAGGTATACAGTAGTTCTTGGTTGGCTCTGATATACCCTAATAGAGACTTGGCAAGCATGGCATTTTAATCTCTAAAACTTTGTGTCTCCAATTCATTTTACTGTGAGAAAATTAAAAATCCCCCAAATAAAATGGAGGGAAATGCCATGATTCTGACAGTAAAAAATATGGCCTTTGCAATTCATCTCGTGTGTGCATGGTCTCTTTGACGTCAGAAAGTGCACTACAGAACATTTGCCAAAAATACTAACAGACACCTAAAGATAAGTATACAAAAAATCTGGCTCATCCTCGAGTTTCTCATGTTTCTCTTTCTTTGTATTGGCAGATCAACCATTATGAGTTTTTCCTCTACTGTTTGTCCACCACAATGTTTGGCTGGATTGCCAATACCATTCTGTTCGTCTGTATCTGAAGTCCCACAGGAGGGTCAGGGTCTCTGGTCAGTCATTTGGAGGTGTTTCCCACTTTGACCTTGGTGTTTACTTGGTGCATACTTAAAATGTTCCATGTATGTTTTTACTGCCAGCAACGCACACCCTGCAGTTATGTCCTGGGTTGTCTCAGGGACTTCTTTGAACAGCCTACATCTAGGACCTTGTTTTTTGTGGTCTGTAATAGCAGGTACTGTTGACAAAAACATTCAAGTTCCTAACCATGCATGGGTTTCATCCCAAATCCAGCACCCTGAGACTGTCTGGTAGCCATTAGGAAGACTAAGACGGGGACTAATTCATTTCATTCATTTATTTATTTATTTGAGCAGGGACAATGTACATTAAACATTAACCTCACAGAGGAGAGATGCCATGTACCAGGTTATAGCACTTGTGCTAATTTTCACCTGTTCCATGAGTGTGAGAGCCACTTATGTGCCTTGTCAGTAGACTGGTGTGAGACTTCGCCATGTCACCAGGTCATTTCCACGTCATGTGAGCTTATCTCAAGACCCAGACACTGCAGCCTAGTTATGTGTAATCACCATGTCCCAGATTGTTGCGGTGGGAGGAAACTCTGGACGTAGTGTCAGCAAGCTCTCTGCACGCTGTCAATCACTGAAAAAGGTTTGTCTAATAAGAACAAAATGCACGAAGTACATTCAGTATAAATATGGGAATGAGAAAAATGGGAATGATGTTGAAAAATATTTATTCCAGTAAAAGTAAATTATATACATTTGCAAGATATTCACAGAATGCGTTTCATTGCTTTATACTGTATTATCTTCTGATATATTTCAACTACCGGTATATAGCATTGGCACTACAAAAAAAATGCAGCAAAAGAGCAAACAAAGATTTCTAAGCCATCATCTGTATTCTATGTGTAGTTTAAGGGCTGTAGGCACTGCTGCTAAGTAAGCCATTTAAGCACATAATTTTCTATTGGCATAATGAGAGGAGTGCCCGGGAGTGGCAAAAAGGTGAAAAATAACCCCAAACCCAAAAATAATGTAAATAGTAAAAACTTTTTTTTTTGTAAATAAAATAAAAACACACACACACACACAAAGTGCACATCCTGGTATAAAAAAGTACATTGAATGTTTTTTTGGCACAAAATGGCAGAGCTGTGGGAATATATATATTTGCGTAGGGAGTGCTGAGATACAAGATTGCCCACAAAAATGCCTTTTCTGTGCTTGATTCCTATTTATTAATATTACATGAAACACACTTTCCATCGGGGGAGCTGCATTACCCTCAGCATCCTTTATTCCCACAGCCTTGCACAATGGTTTAGCGCAAATTTTAGACAAATACTTGAATTCATAGGCATTATTAAACATGACAATACTGTTTAGACAAAACTATTTTCATCATATTTTTATCAAATCACTCCACAAAGTCTACATTGCTTCTATTCATGGTCTCTCCGCTCATCTCTGTCACCGTTTCCATCCGGACTTCTATCTGCCGGTCTAAAGAAGGGCACCACTTCATCTTCCTCCTCCTCCTCTTCGTCCCCATCCATTTCCACCACAGCGTCCTGGTACTGCTGGTACTCTGACACCAGGTCGTTCATGTTGCTCTCTGCTTCTGTAAACTCCAGCTCATCCATGCCTTCCCCTGTGTACCAGTGCAGGAAAGCCTTGCGCCTAAACATGAGCGAAAACTGCTCGCCCACGCGCCTGAAGATCTCCTGGATGGCCGTGTTGTTGCCGATGAAGGTGGACGCCATTTTGAGGCCAGTTGGCGGGATGTCGCAGACCGCCACTTTGACGTTATGAGGGATCCAATCCACGAAGTAGCTGCTGTTCTTCTGCTGGATCGCGAGCATCTGTTCGTCCACCTCTTTAGTCGACATCAGTCCGCGGAACACGCCGGCCACCGTGAGGTAGCGGCCTCTCCTGGGGTCGCAGGCGGTCATCATGTTCCGAGCGTCGAACATCTGCTGCGTGAGCTCCGGGACGGTCAGGGCTCTGTACTGCTGGCTGCCTCGCGCTGTCAGAGGCGCGAAACCCGGCATGAAGAAGTGAAGGCGGGGAAACGGTACCATGTTCACGGCCAGCTTCCTCAAATCCGCGTTGAGCTGCCCAGGGAACCGCAGCGAGGTGGTGACCCCGCTCATGGTCATGGAGACGAGATGGTTGAGGTCCCTGTAGGTGGGCGTGGTGAGCTTCAGCGTACGGAAGCAGATGTCGTAGAGAGCCTCGTTGTCGATGCAGAAGGTCTCGTCTGTGTTCTCCAGGAGCTGGTGCACGGACAGGGTGGCGTTGTAGGGCTCCACGACCGTGTCCGAGACTTTGGGCGAGGGCATGATGCTGAAGCTGTTCATGATGCGGTCGGGGTACTCCTCTCGGATCTTGTTCATGATGAGGGTGCCCATGCCTGAGCCGGTGCCGCCACCCAGAGAGTGGACCAGCTGGAAGCCCTGGAGGCAGTCACAGCTCTCACTCTCGTTCCTCACGCGGTCAATCACCTGGTCCACCAGCTCCGCGCCTTCGGTGTAGTGCCCCTTGGCCCAGTTGTTACCAGCTCCAGAGCTTCCTATCGTACGACAAAAAGGAGGATACTTGCATACATACAGATATCAGACATTCTGGAGCTTTAACAACTTTATAATTTCATTTAAAAAACATCTCTAGAATGTTTTCTTTCAGATTCTTCACACATTATCATGAATATTTGGTCTGTTTCCTAGCCTAGCAACTAGACGCCCCCTAACGACAGCAAATAGTTTTTGCCTGCCATTGTTATACATTGTTGTTATACATCTGAAAGATATTAGTCTGACGCAGCCAGGCTATCTGTTTCCCTCTTCTCGAAGACAATGCCCCACACTGTCTTTTATACTGTTTTTACAATATTAAAGCTATGCTATAATATTTCTTGCAAACTGTGTAATTGAACGTCTGAAATGTGTTATGATTGTATGAATAGTTTCCTACTGCATATATTTACAGCAAGTTTCTGAAGAGCTGCTGTAGTTCTCAAAGTCTGTAAAGAATGGACATTTGAAAATCACTCCAAATTCCTAATCAAAGACTAGTTTTACTCATTGATAAGCTGAGTAAAGCTTGCTCTATGTCAGGGGTAGGCAACATCAGGTCCAAATAAGAAAAAACAGCCATTCAGCATGGAGCCTCCAGTAATCAAGATGATTTTTAGAAATTACACTTCAGAGATAATATAGAATTCTAAATGCTAAAATTGAAATTCCTTAAAAAGTTTCCGAGGTAATGATCCCCCAAAACCCTCGGCCCTAGGTCATACAATCAATAAAGTGGGTTAAAATGGCAAGAACTGTTCGGCTCTTGGTCTTTTGATTAGGAAAAAAATGCCTTTCCCAAAGCATGTCTATGTCAATGGAGAAGGTGTTTCCAGCTGGAAGATTAAGAAAAAAAACTTAAAACTGGTCAAGAGAGAACAGTTCATCTTTTTTTTTTTAAATCTCACCATGAATGAAATTGTCCGGTCTGAAAAGTTTCCCAATTTGACTCCCCCTGACGCTGTCCATGGTGCCTGGCTCCAGGTCAACAAGAAGAGCTCTGGGCACATATTTGCCACCTGAAACATAATACATTTTGGAATTAATAACAAGTGTATTTCTTTAACTAAAGTATTTAACAAACACAGTTATCATGAAATTTGGGTTAAGGCTAAAATAACGAGATTGTGAATACAAGTGGGTGAAATATAGCCTAGAAACTAGATGCCCCCTAATGGCAGCAAATAGTTTTTGCTGCCCGGGGTCTAGAGGCCATAGACAGACTGATCCGAAACCCGGTCGGGCCAATCAAATTGCGAAGAGGAGAATCTTTTTTTTTTTTTTTTCGGAGACTCGGAAGTCGGAGGCGCAACGCTTTCAGCAGTAAACAAGCCAGCATGGCGGCCGCTAACGCACAGCTCTCGTTCGAGGCTGCTTTGACCACAGTACAAAGGTTTTATTTTGGTCAAAGATGTTTGAGGAATGTGCCAACACACCCGCAACCCTTAAACTCTTCTCACAGAAACGACAACAATCGCTGAGCTCAATTTTGCGCTACCACTCTTTGTTAGCCACTTTTAGCATTCTGCGGAGCTAACGTTCTCTTCCAGCTCTGGTGACGTTGATTCGTCATAGCGCTGTCCAATAGCAGCCGAGGGATTTGAATGACAACCGTATCTCTCAGCGGAACTTCCCCAGACTCAACATCTTAAAGATGTGGGTCTGACGTGGCCAGGCTTGGTGAAATACACATTTAATCCTAAATCTAACTCTAAGTTTCCTCTGCAGAGTGACTGGTGCACCCTTAAAGTCAGAATGAGGAGATCAGTTAAAAATCAATTGAAGTCAAGGCTATGGGAACAAAGGGTGCTGTGGGTGCTGTAGCTCCCCCTAGTGGATAGTTTGTGCGTTGCAGATAATATTAATAAATAGGAACAAGCACGGAAAAGGCATTTTGTGAGAAATCTCTCTCAAAACCCTCATTGAAATATGTTCCACGACTCTGATTGAAGTTGTGTGGAGTACCATTGAGAAAAAAGAAAAAAAAACTTACCATGTGCCTCATTGAAGTAGACGTTGACTCTCTCCAGCTGAACATTGGCGTCTCCTTCATAGATCCCTGTTGCATTAAGGCCATGCTCATCACTGATCACCTCCCAGAACTGAAATAATTCAATTCATAAATACAAATGTAAAGAGTGTGTTGCAGTACATATTGTGAATGAATGATATTTTTCACATGAGCAAAGCATACAAAAGTTCGCTATTTATAGATCACAAGATAGAGACTGAGTAGTTTGTGTAGTGCATATTAGCACTTCAGAACTGCATTCACAAGCACTGAAAAAAGTGAATGATGAGAAATTGAACTTTTACACATTGGACACACTTAACAAGGTTTTCAAAATCTAAGTAAAGGCGTGATAAAACTGTCACACCCATGTCAGTCTAGCTTTAACTCTTATCTTTTTTCTTGAAAAACCCACAGGGAACTCCCAATGTCACTCAGAGAGCTCATGGCAGCCACTAGCCTCACACCAGCACAAATGTTCTGTACAAGGGTAATGTGGTCAACAGTCATATAACATATAGGCTACTTTACCAAAAAAGGTAAATATTTTAGAACTTCATCAATTTGGAATACGAGCAGAAACATTACCTGCAAATCAATTTTGTTTTTGTTGTTTTGACTTCACAACTAAACATGCATTGACTGTGTAGAAAAAAATAATATAAAATGAGCAAGCGCCACAAACTTATTTCTAAATGTACCTTTTTATTGAATTTTATTGGATTTGTTGTTGTTGTTTTTGTTGTTGTTTTGTTTGGAATATATCTAACAATTAGCCCACACAAGGCTAATGTCTAAGACTGGAGTTACATCCTTTACCTCTTGGCCTGGTGACCTTACAGGTTCACATGTGACCTTACAGGTTCACATAGGGACACCCAAGGGGGCCCCAGGAAGGGCCTTTATGTCTGATCCTCCTGTAGAGTTAACTAGTAATAATACAGTATATGTATCTCCAAGAAGCCAACATATGTAATTGAGACCTTGTGTAATAAATTGGTTCTGCAGGATTGGCTTACTCACAGAAAAGCTACAGATTTTTGTATCCACTTTGTAATTGGTGTTGATGACTTCAAGAATTTAAGGTAAAAGGGAGTGAAGAGCAGGGAGAGACATTTAGAAAGTTTTTGCCTTTGCCACTATAGACAATCAGCTGCACTTCTGTATTTGATGGTTTAGTTTTTGCTGTTGTTTTGACTTTCTATTCATAATTTAAAGTGCATTTTATGCAAAAAAAAAAGACCATAACTTATTTTTACATGTACTTTCTTGAATTCTTTTCGTTTGCGAAACATCTAACAATTTACCAAAAAAAGAGGGCTTAATGTCAAGGATTAGTGTTAGGGTATTGATTTGGCGACCTTATGGGTTCACACAGGGACAACCAAGGGAGCCCAAGAAGGGCTTTTCATGTCTAATCCATGTGGAGGGCTAATTGAAATAATAATTCATTAAAATAAAATAAAGATAAAATAATACATAAAAAAAGCTATAACATGACATACGTGGCCATATATTAATATTACTGACAGACTGTAATGGCTTTTACAAGGATAAATATGTACATGCTAAAGTTAGAAGAAGAAAAATATTACCTTGGAGCCAATCTGGTTGCCACACTGTCCAATCTGCAGATGCACAATTTCTCTCATGCTGTTACAGTACAAGAGCCACTGGTGGTTTCTGAGGGACGTGTCATGATGGGACCTTAATATACTGCCCCTGCCCCCCTCCCTGCTATCCCCTCAGTGAGGTCATGAGTGATGTCCGGAAGACCCTTTAAACGTGCAGGAGGACCCTTTAACAAAGGCTAAAACTAGACATCAGATACACAAACAACCAAATAAATAATGAGTTATTTATAGTTATTTACACAGATATGTTTAAAAGCTTGCAGTCCAGTCAATTGCAGGCATACATCAGTGGAAGGGTCAATGCTGCCCTCTTCTGGTTCAAATGGGAAACAGCAAGGCGGGTACGAGCTAATTTTCTATTTTTTTAAGTGATTAACATTTTGACGGTAGTTTCTCTGCAGAGACAAGGCTGTGGGAACTAAAGGTGATGAGGGTGCTGCAGTTCCCCCTGGTGGATAGTTTATGCATTGCAGGCAATATTAATAAATAGAAAACAAGCACAGACAATTGTATTTTGAGGGCAATCTTGTCTCTCAGTTCCCTCTAAATGAAATATGTTCCAACGGCTCTGTGCAGAGACTGGATAGGATGTTGGTTATGTGCAACAGTGTTTTTGTGGTAAAATGTTCACCTATTCACCCATAATCCTCCTCTGACCTGTGCATTCTGTTGTGTTTTTGGGCAAGACACTTCAGCCATCTATACCTATGTGTGAGTGATTGCATGGCCAATATTCTGTTAGTTTTCCTCAGGACAGCTGTAATCGCCATGTGAGATAAAGGAGTTTTATTTATTCTTAGAAAACATATTTTAAACCTGCACACAATACAGCCAACAGTATGGTATTAAAGGAACACTATGGAACTTTTTAGTCAACAAAAAACCTTGATAATAGTTCTTTTTTGATATTTTAGTGGCCCAGCGGCTATAGGTGGTTAGCATAGTGTCTTTATGTTTCATCACAGTGACCTTTATGATGCTCCATCAATAGTCTTCTCTGGTGACGTACCCTCTCTATGGAAAAATTAAAAGCAAGGCAAGTTTATTTGTAGGGCGCATTTCATGTCAAAGACAACTCAATGTGCCTCACAGCAAGACCAAAATACAAATAAGAACAACAATAAAAACACAATTCTATAACACACATAAAATCAAATAGAATAAAACCATAATAATTTAAGAATTACAATAAATTAAAACGCATATGTATCTGTATATATAAACATTTAAAAAAACAAAACAATTTCCATAAGCCCATTTGAACAACAATGTTTTCAAACTTGATTTAAAAACATTCAGACTAGGAGCCTGTCTAATGTCCTCAGGGAGACAGTTCCAAAAAGTTGCTGCATAAAACTTAAATGCAGCCTCTCCATGTTTAGTCCTGACTCTAGGAACCAACAGGAGGCCTCTTCCTGAGGTTCTGAGAGCTCGAGGTGGTTCATATGGCTCCAATATGTCAGAAAGGTACTTAGGCGCTTGACCTTGAAAAGACTTGTAAACAAGAAGAGCTGTTTTAAAGTCAATTCTCTGAGCAACAGGAAGCCAGTGCAGAGACCTGAGCACCGGACTAATATGATCATATTTCCTGGTTCTGGTCAGGACTCGAGCAGCAGCGTTCTGTATGTACTGTAGCTGTCTTACAGCATGTCTTGAGAGTCCAGTAAACAAACCATTACAATAGTCTGACCTGCTGGTGACCAACGCATGGATTAGTCTCTCCAAGTCTGGTCTAGATACTATATTTCTGATTTTGACAAAGTTTTTAAGATGGTAATAGACAGCTGATGTAACAGCCTTAATATGGTTGTTGAAATTCAAGTCAGTATCCATGATTACCCCAAGATTTCTAACCTGATTTTTAGGTTCTAGTGAGAGAGCCTTAAGGTAGCCACTGACAACGTCTCTTTGTTTTTGGGGGCCAAAAATAATCATCTCAGTTTTGTCTGAGTTTAGCTGGAGGAAGTTGTTCTGCATCCACTCACTAATTTGTTTAATACAGTGACACAGTGCATCCACAGGTCCATGTTCACCTGCCGTCAGTGACACATAAATCTGAGTGTCATCTGCATGATTATGATAAGACACATTATTGCTGCATTTGAGCTGACTGAGTGGAAGCATATACAAATTGAATAGTAGGGGCCCAAGGATAGACCCCTGAGGAACCCAGCAGGTCATAGCAATTCGGTTAGAAACAAAGTTACCAATTTCAACAAAAACATAAACCTTAGAAATCAAATTATAGAGACCATTGTTTTGGAAAGTAAAGGTGCTATACTAACCACTCTTAGCCCCTGGGTCACTAAAAAGTCAAATATGCACTATTATAAAGCTTTTTTGTTTTGTTTTCTGCCTGTAAAGTTTCATTGGTTTCCTTTAAGTAGTGATGGGATTTATGGCTCTTTACATGGAGCCAAATCTTTTAGAGCCACTGGCAAAGAACCAATCGAAAAGTGCACATTTTAATTAAATGTACACAAACTTACAGTGGGGCTCATTTTCACGCTTTGGGTGTAAATTGTGTGACCTCCTTGAATTATAAGGTTCTATTTGAGCAGGTCTGAAATATATTTTTTTACTAATGATATAACAAAATAGAAGTGGGTAATACATTTACATTAATAAAATCTTCCTAAATGCACAAAAATCCACAAAACATAAACAGAAAGGGCCCCAGGAAGAACCCTATAATTATTATCTTAAGTTTGTTCAGTACAAATCTGCATACAATGAATGACAAAAAGAACTGGCGCTTTTCACAATGAAGATCCAGTTCGGACTATTCACTTCAAACAGACAATTCAGTCATCAATGTTACTTCACTAATATGAACAAACACAGCTGCATGGTTTGAAAAGATCACAAATGACAAAACACTCTATTATAACAAACATATAACACTTATCAAAACAAGACAAAGGCAGGCTGGACATTTATTTTAACATTCTTTTAATTTGAATATTTGTACAAGATTTTATCCCAGCTGCAATGTCTTTCAATAGAATAACTTCACAATGAGATCTACGTAAATACATTTTAAAGTTCAAGTTTCCTTTTAGCATTTACTCTTAAATTGTGTGTGATACTTATCTTTATCACAAAAAAGTTCTGTAGCAGCCTTTATTTGGACATTCTGATGCCTTTTGCATTATTTGAGCAGCGTTATAGTTTATCAAATCATTGCAAACATTCTAGAGATGGACAGTGTGTGTTACTTTATTTATATCAGCCTTTTAAAACAGTGTGTCTTTAAATGTGAAAATATCTCCTACCAGAAACTCAGAGACACTTTATTATTATTGTAAGAACCTGGATGTATCATGCTTAAAAGGGCATTATGCAACTTTTTATGCAAAAATAGTAGATATTAAAGTAAAGTTGACCTTTTAGTGACACGGGTGGCTATCATGGCGCCTTTACTTTCCATCAAGGTGGCCTCTGTGACGCTCCAGAATCAATTGTTTTCTAGAGTTTCTGGTATAGGTGTGTACATGCAACTATTGAGACGGACCAGAAACCCTAGAAAACAATTGATCCTGAAGCGTCATAGAGGCCACTCTGGTGGATAGTAAAGGCACCACTCATACAGCTGCTGGGTTACTACGGGGCCAAATGTGTAGTAGCCCCATGTTAAAGGCACTATACCTTTTTTTTTACAACCAGTGAAAGAGAGCCAGCAAATGCAATTGTTAGTTGATTTTCCAAACTACTCCTGACATCCCAAACCTATTTCTAACACCCAAATTCTTCACATGGATGATTTTATTTTATAAACTTGTTTCACACCTTTCATGGTCACTTTTCATGGTCACTATCACAAAAATAAAATAAAAACAGCAAGTTCAAGAAATTGATGCAAATTCTTTATATTTGATGCATACTGTATTTTTCCACCAAATTGTCCTTACTGAAAAACAAAACAATTTTCATTTCACTTCTAAAAAAACATCAGGTATAGAGCCCTTCATTAAAAGTTGCATAATGCACCTTTAAAAAAATATTTTTCCTGGCCTTATCTTGAAGTTGTTTGTGGGTAATGTGATTGTGTTTTGGGGTGAGAGTTGATCAAATTATTTTCCTTCAAAGAGGGGCTTTTCCCCTGGACCTCTGCTTCTTGACACTGGGCAGGTAATCATGTGATGATCCGACCCTGCTCTGGTCAATAATGGTCAAGCCAAGACAACAAGGAACAAGAGGAAAATCCACACAGCCTTTCAAAATAAAAGTAAAACCTGGTTCACCTCCTGTGTGCTTACATCTTAACTGCTGACCAGAGCAACTACACTTTAAAAAATATCAATGTCTATTTTTATACGTCTAATGCTAGAATAAAACAACTTTGTGATTAAAAACTGAATGGTGTAGAGGAGCCAAAAGTGTAACATGATCATCTCTTGGTTGGAAATAAGCGCGAGTCCTGCTTATTTCAATTTTACCTGACAACTTTTATGACTTATAGATTTTTGTCATATACAGATTGACTTATGGTGGAAAGAGAAATCAAATGTTTTACTCAAGTAAGAATACCGTGACTTCAGGTGTTACATATTACTCACGTAAAGTACCTGCTTTGTGATAAACTATAAGAAGCATTGTTTGTCCTACTTTCTAAGTTGTTCAGATGTAGGCCTGCTTGAATACATGTTACTAGAATACCTGCCTCTCATTAAAGACAGGATACATAAGATGCATAATTCCACTATAAAAACAACTGCTTTTGGCCAAATGATTTGACAATCAAAGGAGTCTGACTAGTCAATCAGTTAATTCCACATAAACTCACATATTTCGCCAACTAGGTGACACCATAATAATGTCAGTATATATGAAAAGTCTTCATTGTTATTTTGAGATCATTTCCCCAGTTTGGGGTGGGCGGTCTGCAGCCAGACCCTTTTGGGGACTGCTGCCTCTGTGGATGGATGGATGAAGCGGAAGAAGATGGATTGATAGATGGATGGATGTTCATTCATGCATTGTCCTTTTAAATAATAATAATGAAAAAATAGAAAAATCATAGGGATTCTAAAAACATTGTCATTTTTTTCTTTAAAATTTTGAATTTGATAACATACTAGCCTGGGTAGCATCAGTCTAAATCACAAGTGAGAGTTAGTCTGGTGACTCTGGTAAAAGGAGGCGTGGTTAACGACTGTCCAGAGCTGTTTATTTGGCAACATAAGTGTCTATCATAAGCGTCTGTATGTAGCTTTTAGCCAATCATATCAGTCTTGCCAGATAACGAAGGTAGCTCGACGAACACGACTGATTATTATTACGGTATTATTATTTAGAACATGGTCGAAGGCTATATCAACCGAGCTTCGCATCTGTTGCCATTGTGATCGTCTGTCATTGTTTGGCCTTCCCTCCCCGTTCTGTTATTGGATCCCTGAAGTAAGTCCAGCTTTCGCCCATGAGTGCCAGGCGGATTTGCATGGTCTGCAGCTGCAGAGCAGCATGGAAGCTCCCAGGTACAGTAATGTACAGTCTATGGTCAATATAAATGTTAAATACTAATAAAATAAATAAAACTAAATACATTTTTGTTTTGTTTCAATCAATGTTGGCATAACAATTGTACAACATTTTTACAAAGCACTGGGACTGAGCATTGTGTACAACAGTGCCAATAATACATAAAATCAAGATTTAGTAGAAATTAGGAAATAAATAAAATAGAAGTCCATGACCATGTTTGAGATTTCAAAAAAATCACAATGACAGCTTTCTTAAACAGTAGAAACATATTTGAAACAGAGGTTTGACTTTTAAATATTTACATCTGTGAATGTTCTGCTTTATTAACTATGTACATGTATACTGTTATTTTTCATGATCTTGTAAAACTACTCCAAGTTAGTCATTTTTATACAGTTTGTTGCGGGCCTCTGTATCAAATTCTGATATCCATTCTTTGAATACATTTCATTTTTGAATAGTGTCAATCAAAAAATAAATGTTTGACTGTTTCAATGTCACATTCACAAAATGTGCAAGAGTTCAAATTAATATTAAAATGGTGCCTCAGAAATCCAATCCTGAGATAAATATCATTTATGAAATGGAAAGTTTATTTTGCTTTAGGAGAGATCGATGGAGAGAGATATTTAGTTCGGATTTTTATTTGTATTTAATTTGAAAAATCTTTCAGAGTGTAGTGTCTTCTTTGTGAAAGTGGGTGACGTTTGTTTGTTAGTGCACTTCGTATTAGGCTGGATTATTGCAATGGACTCTTTTATGGAATTCCTACCAAAAATCAGCCAAAGCTGCTGTACATCCAAAACAACGCAGACAGAATCCTTACACGGACCAGAAAATATGACCAAATTCCACCCATTCTGTACTCACTGCATTGGCTTTCTGTTTCTGCCAGAACCTCACTCATAAATGCATCACCGGACACGCACCATCATACCTACAGGAGCTTCTCTCACAGCAGATCTCCACCCGCAGCCTCAGGTCCTCCAGCAGTTTCCTCCTCCATGTTCCCACTACCAAGCTCCAAACTATGGGGATAGAGGCTTCTGCTCTGTGGCCCCGCAGTTCTGGAACAGCCTCCCTCTAGAAACTCAGAGCCTGGACTCTTTTAAAGTTACTTTTAAACGTACCTTTTCAAAAAGGCATGTAGCTGCTGATCTGTATTTTAATGTTTCTTTTAATGTGTCCTTTTGCTGCAGCACTCTGAGATTATTCTGTTGGAACATTTTTGTTCTTTTCTATTTCATTTTTTATAAGCAAGGGGAATCTGGGTATTTCTATGCCATTTATAAATCACATTTACCCTTGTGTCTCTCTCCCAGTTTAAATAAAATAAAAAATCTGGTGAATGTGTAATTAAAGGAGGTCCAATGGGTTTGATCTGTAATAATAATAATAATAATATCTGAAGTGTGAATGACGTTTGTAAGTTCAAACAGAGAAAAACATGCAGGATTTGCACAATTTCAATGCTATAAAACCATTTTTTCCATTTTTGACTTTTTAATAATTATTCTTATTCTTATTTTTATTCTACAAAAACAAGGCTTGTCTACCAAAAATTAAAGAAGAAAACTGGTAACAGTGCAATTCTATGGAGTCAACACTAAAGATAGAACACACATATTTTATTTTATGCGTGAAAAATAAATTAATGTAACTATTTGCTCTCATTCAAAAATAACAAATAAATAAATAAAAATATGGCACTCACAATATATTTGGACTGATTCCACATAGGAACTGACCAGAATTGGTTTTGTGTATTTCTTTATGGCCATCATTGTGTTTTAATGCCATTGTTTACCAAAATTACTGCAAACCAAACAAATAAATACATACATAAACAAACAAATAAATAAACAAATAAAATAGTATCAGTGCATTTGTCTGAACATTGAACCAACATTTATTAAAACAAATAAAATAAAAATAATATATATAATTTTATAATATATTTAAAACATTAATTTTCATTTGTGAGTCAATGTATGTCATATGGTTCATTTATGGACCACAGGACGCCACAAGGGTTATTAATAGTATTGTAGTTATTTTTGTGTGTGCTTTTATTGTGAAAGCTTCCGCCGGAAGTTGCCGCCCCTCGTCCGTCCGCTTGACGCTTCTCGCTCGTTCCCAGGGTTCCGTGAGAGCGGTTTGCCCCACCCCACCTCCACAGCGCTATCTGTCTCAATGTACAATCCTCCGAGAAAAAAGAGGGCCAAATAATTCAGGGTAAAACGCTGCGGACAAACGCCTCTTGTGCCCCTGCAGGACGACTCTTCGGAAGCTAGACTACGCCGCTAAAGGCTAAAGCTGGATTTTTCGTGGTACGTTCACGTCTCCTGCACATGTAAACCGTAAAATCTGCCATACGGACTCAAAGGGAATACAAAAACCTGAGAATTTGACAGTGTGGCTGTGCATGCGCCAAACGAGGGACATAGCACCCTTTCCTTTCTCTTCTTTCTATTTTATTTTAATTTTGTTTTGCTGCCGAGATATAACCACCTGGATATCGCGTTGCGTTCAAGGACAAACGGCTTTCCGATGTGAGGAGAAATATAAATTAACGCTACACACAGACAGAGGAAAAAAGGACGGACAAGGGGCCTTTTTCGGGTCTGGACAAACCCTACACGCCAGAAAACAGCAGCATCTTGAAGGAAATCGTCTTGTCAGTGTCTTCAAAGCAGGATATTATTGCTATACGACGACAGCCCCAAACAATCCGTGGGGGTATAATAATAATGTGAGGGATTGGAAGGAGCCCTGATGATTCACACGCCATCATCTGAACGGGAATGTTTATTTTTTATCCCTTTCCCACTCGCCCTCTGATGTGATCAATCCTTTTTGGAGATTTGAGACAACCCAAGCCTCGATATCTTCTTGAAAAAAAAAATAGGGAAAAGCCTTTTGCTGGTGTGTGTGGCAATGAATTGAATGGCAGTGAGGGATCTGTTGAAGATGGGCTCAAGAGGAGGCTAAGAAAATCAAGCAGATAAGGGAAAAAAAGGCTAGAACGAAGAAATGTATGTCCAAGAAGCCAGCTTTTGCCTCTGAAGCCATTGGAATCAGCAGGATTGGCCTATTTGCAAGGAAAGCTAGAGGTTTTTTACATCCACTCTCCCAGTGTTGATGACTTCATTGCGGATTTACAGTGAAAAACACAGGATCCAAAGCAGTCTGAGAGGGCGGCATCATCCTTGTGCTCTTGCTCTCCTTTTGACTGATCTCTGTTGAGAAATTGTCAGTGCATATTATCCACATCCATCAAACCAACATCAATCCAGTGCCAACCCCCCCAGCATTTCTAGACAGTGTCCTCATCCCCCCCTTTTTCCTGTTTTGTTGTTGTTGTTGAACTTTTCGATTATCTGGCAACATAGATGACAGTCATTTTGAGCCAGCTGTTCCCTGTCTTTGCTTGGTTTTAAAGGTGTTTAGGGATTCATTGATCAACACAACCCTCCTCCCCTTCTTCAACTCCCTTTCCGACAAAGACACCCATCCGAAAGCAAGCACCCTGCCTCCCTCCAACCTGCCCAGAGTGTGGGTATTTTGGAAGATGGGCTGTCTGGGCAATAGTAAGACTGAAGACCAACGGAATGAGGAGAAGGCGCAGAGGGAGGCCAATAAAAAGATTGAGAAACAGCTTCAAAAGGACAAACAGATATACCGGGCGACTCACCGACTACTACTATTAGGTGGGTACTCTGAATATTTGATGGTGCTTCCCAAACAAGCACCGGAGAATAGCCTTTTGATGTTTTTTTGCAGCCAGAAGTGTAATATATTGTCACTTTTCTTGTCAATAGGTGCAATTTAAGTTCTATTTTCAACTCCAAAAGGTGTGTTAGTGTTAGATTGTACACAAATTCTACGTCGAGGCAAATACTTGGAGGAATATATCAGGATACAATTGTGCACAATTCCAAAACTCCAAAACGTTTCTCCCAACTTCTACCGTTGTCAAATAATTTAAATCATGAAATTGCCAATAGCTATTACAAAATAGGTCTAATTGTGAATTTTCTGAAGTATTGCAGTAAAACGTGCTATTAGAGGTTTAAATCAACATTCAGCTCACATTACAGGAGCATAATCATCTGAACTGCTAAACTAATGCATTTCTGGACGTGTTTTAGAGGTTGAAGGTTAGCAGGCTTACTTTTTATTTAAGATATTTAGATGTTTCAAATGATGCTATATTGCCTAAATAATGGCAGCCTTTGCAGTTTGCTATTCCAACCACTGAAATTGCAATTTTGATTCAGTTGCTATTTTTGGGCAGCTCTAATGGCTTCCTGCATCCTAAATTTAGATACATTCAACAAGTATCCATTTAATTATACACAAATGACCTTATTGTAGTGCACATATAAGCAGTATTTTTGTACTCTCACGATTATAGACTAATAAATATCACATTTTACTGTAACAACGTACTCTACTCACCTTCGGTTGTTTCTTGTGATCACTTATTACAATCACATGCCTCTGTACAACCATAAATCAAATGGATAATCTCCTTTTTTCATGACAAGGGATGTAAAAGACAAAAAAAATCACTGCATCATACACAAATTCCTCACGATATAAAGTGTACACATGCTTCAAAGTGCATCACAAAGACAGACTAAGTCCAATAAAACCAAAACGAGCAACATGAGATTCTTATTATTATTGCTAAAGCTATTTGTGGATTTGTCTTGGAGGCCTCCATGTCGTGGTCCGTGCTAGTATCCCCAGCTAAGCCTCTTGGACGACAAATTAGGATTACTATTAGGATTATAGCCTCCTCTTGAAAGACTATCCTGTTCATTTTAATCTGAAATTGATAGGAGATTTGTGCACAGTTACACTTAGCCTTTGAATAGCAGCTGTTTTAGCCGATAGCTGCTAATGCTGGCTGCTGCTCCGAGCCAGAGCTAGCACCATTTTATCTGTAGGCCACTTATATATGCTGTATTATACTGTCTGGCAATGAGACAATAACCCTGAAGTGTAAATATCAATGTTTCTGAAATTAAGAGTGTTTACTATGACACAGCAAGACAGTAAAGGGTAATTATCGGAGGTATTAAAGGCCTTATACCTGATTCTTTTTGCACTGTATTGTAAGAATTAGTGGGCATTTACAAATGTGTAAAGAGAACATAAAACATGAAAAAGTATTGCATAAACACAATATGACATGTGAGGAGGGAGACATGGAACAGTTCATTTAAACAAGGAAATAATGTAGACGTTCAGATTAACAAATAAATATACAATTAAAAAGGGGGTGACTTTTATCTAAGGAGGTGGGAAAACTAGTATTTAACAACAAAAGATAAAACAAAGGATAAAATAAAAGATAAATACAGTATACCTGGCTTTTCCTAAAATCCCAGTTCTTCACAGTGATTGATTTAAATGAACATTTCACAATTTGCAGAGTCACTTTTCAGGGTAACCATCACACAAATACTATACATCTACCCAGAGATTTCATAGTTTATGAAATTGATATAAATGCTTTGTATTTAGGCACACACTATTATTTTGTACAAATATCTGAGCTTACAATTTACAAAAGGAGGACAAAACACGTTTTCTAATAAAATTACACTTTATTTTAAAAATCCAAATCAAATCAAAAATCAGTTTTAATCCTTTATTTTTACTTTTATTTTTTAAAGACTTACAACAAATGAAATTCTTTCCACTCCACTTCTATTTAGTTTCCAGTTTATTAATCAAAGTCCAAACTCCAGGCCAAACAATGAGCTGTAAAAGCCACATTTTTGACTGTAATCTTGTCAAGTAAGAAGCACCATGCTGATAATTTGCATTGACAATAGATTAAATGATGATTTGATTAAAATTTTAAGCATGGAAGCCTTAAATAAGCCTAAATACTGTTTGATACATTGATATGTCTTACAATAGTGCTGTCACAGGGCTGTTCATGTGTCACAAAGTTCAAAAACACAATATTTGACGTCAATATAAAGCTTATAACATTCTCAGACAGTCAATCACGCTCTTGCAGTTTTTCATCGTCATCATATTTGTGCCTCAGTCTTATTCTTCTGCTCTTTCTTCACTCCAAGGTGCCGGAGAATCTGGAAAAAGCACGATAGTCAAACAAATGCGAATACTCCATGTAAATGGATTCAACGCAGAGTAAGTTCCCCCAATGGAAAACTGCATTTCTTTTGCCTTTCACTGATGTCTTTCTGTTTTTTTCTTTGTTTTCTGTATCTTCTATATATGCAAAAGTTAAAATGGTCTGAATTTACCAGTCAACCACCTCGAATTGCAGCTTTGTATTTATGTCAGTGGTTCTTAGGACTTACATTTTACATTTACATTTTACAGATACTTTTAAACTTATTATAGTATTCAATCAATCAAGTTAGTTTTGTATAGCCCGATTTCACAACACGCGTTGCCTCAAGGGGCTGTAGGGGTGACCCGGCTGGTCAGATACAACCGGACACTGCGGAGCTGAAGTAATCACTGGAGACCCCGAATTCATTTGCGTTGACCTTGTTTATTGAGTATTGAGTTGACCTTGAGTATTAATCATAAAAGGGTATAAATAATGAAGATAACTCTCTAAGAAAAATAATA
>JAADKR020000022.1:7761456-7777290 GCA_011763505.2 Lythrypnus dalli | reverse complement strand
GACATAATACTATAAAGGCCCATGATCGACCTAAAATGAAGTTTTTGGTGTTGATTCAAGTGTTAATCATAAAAGGACTATCAAAAACTATAAAAATAATAAAAATTACTCTAACTGAAAAAAATAATGTGATAGTACAAAGGCCCACAATTTTATTTGGCCAGTTTTTTTGATT
Organism: Lythrypnus dalli; assembly: GCA_011763505.2. Classification (NCBI taxonomy): domain Eukaryota; kingdom Metazoa; phylum Chordata; class Actinopteri; order Gobiiformes; family Gobiidae; genus Lythrypnus; species Lythrypnus dalli. The sequence continues at coordinate 7,777,115 of JAADKR020000022.1, read as the reverse complement.
ACCATCTTCTTTCATTTGTTAGAAGCTTTACTGCAGTGATTATGATTTTCAGCCTGTGACTATTTTAATTCTCATTTACTTGATTTTCAAACCAAGCACAAACATTTGAGATATTTGAGCATTTCTGAAGTAAAACGGCCAATGCTGCTCGACGCAAGAAGAAAGCAATATCTGTTTTTGTTTTTTGTAGAAACATGGCCTAAGGTGTTATGAGCCACTTGGTCTTGTGAATTTCCTCAACCTTAGTCCAAGATTATACAACAGAAACAAAGTCACACTTGTCTCCTCTCCATTCGCCTTTTTTCCTAGAAAGAGTTTATCGTCATGCGGTTATTATTTTTTTGTCCATGTGAAGCAGATGTTCCTCTGCTGTCTTTGAACCCCCTTTTGTAACTAAAATTATGACCCCTTCGTACCTTAAGTCTTATAAAAAAAATGCTTAAAAAAGACTATCCAAGGAGTCCGATAGCCCCACCATTCACTAAATGTGCAACTTTAGCCAAGATGTGGCATTACCGATAAAACTGTTTGCTTTTGGGGTATTTCAGCCCTTTCTGTGTCGTATCTTAAGTTCGAGAAGATAAAGCCGTCGCGGAGATTGAAGAAACAAACGTTCCACCTAAAGTGACTTGCCCTTATTTCTCAAATGCCTGATGACACTCGCGGCTATCAGCTGTTGCTCAAACCGCTGCCGTGTGATTCTGCAATGGTTTAACATTGACAGTGTGATAAAGTAAAGTTTGGAAAGGTTTGGCAAAAGCGTGAGTTAGCTTAACATTTTGTTCAAGAATTATACAAAAGTTGTTTAGCCTCGAAAAAATCCAAAGCTGCTTCACAGTTTGGTGGTGCTCAGTCACACGTTTGTGGTGTTAAGCGGCTTATTCCAGTGAACAGTGAAAGTGGAAGGTTTCAGTTTCAACCGGTGGTCCCTCGGCTTCCTGATCGCACAATTGCACACAGGCAAAAGGGGGATGTGTCTTGCCCAAGAGCACAACCACAATGTCCAATGCACCAAGAACACCAGCTGTAGTCTGTAAATCCAGGCCTTATACTGAAGCATAAACAGTTTGGAGGGCCACAGATTGGTAGTTAATACAGTGAACATTTCAAGTAGGTGCATGTAGCAGAGGTTTAACCCATTCCCAACACCTTTTATTTTGGCTTACGATATAAATGGCAGCTCTTTCTTACAATAAAATATTAGTTTTAGAGGTTATAATCTTGCAGAATTGTGAAACTTGCAGTTAAAATTTCTGGTGCCCATTGAACAAGAAGCCTTAGGGCCACCAAAAACTGGTCAGAGAGCTGCATTTGGCCCCAGGCCGTACTTTGGAGAATGGAGAATCCTGCTGTAAATGTTTCAAAGGTTGCCCCATAAATTATATTGAAATGATGGATTTAGTTATCTGAAAATTCACCATTTAAATGGGGAATGAATTGCTGGAAGATCAGTTCCCATCATTTTTGGTGTAGGCTCTCAGTCATTGTGTCCGTCAAGATTTTGTTTGAAAAATAACGAAAAAGAAAAATAGCTTAAAGAAATCTGGCAAGTCATCCCATTGTGAATAGAGTTGTGATTTATGTATTAAAAAAAAATCAATTTTCAAGTGAAATAGAGAATGAATTTATGAGGGAGGGGTCTGAAATACGAAAGTTATGAGCTAACACAAGATTTCCAAAGACGTTTGCTGAAGTTTAGACTTTGTGATTTGAAGCTTGATATACAGTAACAATTCAATAGGATAATGGTTTATACAAAGAAAGACTCAATGTATGTTGTTTGTTTTTACAGTATATCGTTTTCTTTTAATGTCAGATCTGCATTAAAATGTGACTTTATTGTAGAAAAGCTTGAATCTTCAACTGGACAGGGTTGGTTAAATAGAGGACATTTCACCTCTTCTCGCAGAGGCTTCCTTGAGATCAGAGCCAAAGAAGAAGCTTCTGCGAGAAGAAGTGAAATGTCCTCTCCTAAAACCAACTCTGTCAAGTTGAAGATTCAAGCTGTTCTATGATGAACACGACCTGGGCGACTGCGAGCTTGCAAAAACAGAATGTGAAATTATGCTCAAATTTCTACTAATGTACCTGTCTTTTACCCGTCTGTTTCTCAGGGAGAAAAAGCAGAAAATACACGACATCAAAAACAACATTAAGGAAGCTATAGAGGTCAGTACTCTTTCATACTTTACAAGTAGTTGGAAAATGTGATACTTTATTTAATGAAAATATTTCGTGTTGCTCTCTCCTCAGACTATTGTTGCTGCCATGAGAACACTCACCCCTCCATGCCAGATAGCCTGTCCTGCAAACCAGTCCCGAATCGAGTATGTCATGAACCTAGTTAATCAGAAGGACTTTGAGTTTCCTCCGGTAAGTGCAGCTCCCTCTCACAATCACTCTTTCTCATCATTACATTATTTTCAATCATATTTACTGTGTTACACGGGACTGTTTTGCTGGGCACATAGCAACATTGCTTATTCAAATGTAGTGCTCTAGAACTTTGGTCTAGACTGCAATACACAGCAACAAAACTAAAATGTCTTGGGGCGAGTGTCTTTGCTAGCTTCTGTTTGACTGGTACTCTGTAATAGCAGCGATATTGAGTATTGGTATTCATTTTAAAGTGACCGTGTTTATTTGACTTTGTTAGCAATTAATGGTGACTTCTTGCGATATTGATATTGCAATGACAATAACTTGGTGATGTTTTATGCAGTCCTAGTTGAGATTGTATTAGCAGAATTATGTTCCTCAGAGGGTTTCCCTCAGGACCTGGTGCCCAGGTGACTGTAGGTGTGTGGCTCAGTAATTAGCAGGTGTGCTCCGCTTGGGACACTGTCAATTGAATAAGCATTGGTCTCACCTGAGAGATCCTCAGCGCTGATTGTCGGGTAATAACCGTAAATGCCTCCAATGGAACCTGCTGACTAAATTCATCAAATTCAATGTTTTAAAGTTTACAAATATTGTCTTGTCATCTCGCGACGTCCAGTTCAGTGTCCCGCGACCCCCTAAATATAGATGCACCGATCCTGCTATTTTACTTCCAATACGATACTTGGGACTTTAGTAACTACCGATACCAATCAATACTACAAGATTTTCCTAAAAGTGGCTGCTGTGAGTGAAAAGTGCATGGTCCTCTTTGCAAATAAGAAAATGTTACAGATTAAAAGATGTTTCATGAGCAAACTGTAATGAAAAAACATTAAACAAAGATCACTGGACTTTTTTACGCTAAATATCCTCAGCTTCATGACACAGAATGTAGTTAGTAATAATGTAAACAAGTAATTAAATAAAAGTCTGATCATAAAACCAATTGTGCATTACAAATACTGTGTGTCTTATTAGTTATTATTTTACACGTGTACTTAAACTAAAACACAAACACAGATCCTCAAGAGTAGCCAATATTATTTCATTACTTTAGGTCTCAGTCATGCAGTATTTTCTGTCACAGCCTCAACTGGTTTATGCTAGCATTAGCATACTGCTGCTAGCTGCACTTTTTCGCTGTAAAACCATATCAGCGATTGGATTCTCCTCGTTCTTATCTCTCAAATGAGGTACAGCATGTCCATATTCCCTTAAAAATGTTGAGAGCCAAAACTGGTATCGGTCCAGTATTGAATATTTGAAACCGATACCCAATCCTGTAATTTTGCCAGTATCGGCTCCAATATCAGATACTTGTATTGGATCGGTGCATCCCTATTTAACCGTGTAGCTCAAAAGGTCGACATGATTCTGTATTTCTGACATTTGTTAAAATCAAGGCGACATCAGAAACACAGTGAAATGTAGTGTTAAAACGATAGAGGAGAATAACTTTGCAAAATATTTTTAGCTTTGACAGAAAATGTTGAAGGTATTTGTCATTTTGACCGATTGAAAAGGAAGTAGAAACACAAAGGCAGCGCTGCTTTGTCTCTGACAGCTGCTACACTGCTTAGTGCCACTTGGTTTCGCTCTCTTTCTTGAATTTTTTTCACGGAAGCTTTACAGTCTTTGTCTCACGATGGCTCCCACATAAAGCACACTCACACTGGGACAGAAAGTGTTGACCTGAACCATATTAAAAACACAGGACAAAGTGAGGTGAGAGGCGTGGCTCTCGGAGGTAAGGGACAAACGAGTGTGCTGTTACCACACGCTATTGCTATTGTTGTGTTGTCTGCAGGGTTTCTTTAACATTTTAGTTAAAAGTGAAGAAATTCAAAACATCTCACTGTGAAATATGAGCCTTAATAATGACACAGATGACGAATGAGATGAATGCTCTGCATTTTCATTCCTTTACGTGCAAAATTCAATCCATATAGTTCAGCATCGATTTATCCTGCTTTTCACTTTTTCCTAAATAAAATAATATTTAAACCACCAATAAATGCGTACAATGATTGACAGGTAAAAATGGAATTCCAGCAGAACTGTATGTTGGAATGTGTAATGCTGCCCTCACCGTTAAAGGGGAGGGACAGTGTATTAAAAAAGAGAGCTGGTGTGGCAGACATAAATTAAGCTTTTACTTCAGTTTGCTTTTCTCCAGAAAAAAAAAAGTAAGTAAAGGTAGGCCTGTCACAAAAATTACTATATTGAATTATCGTTCAATAAATGACGATTAAATGGTATATTTTTTTGGGCTTGATATTCATCGCCAATACATTATTTTACTTTTTCCCCCTACTTTTGTGATACTTGAACAATAATATCGTTTTACAATATTTTCCGGCCTCGATCTATTCAGCATCCAATGTTGTTATTGTGACCCAAATCTGTATAATATAAGTCATATTTAATTCTACCCAATTTTTATTTAAGTTTTTGTCAAGAGTAACTGCATCAGCGCTAGAAAAGGATTTAGTCAAAAATATTGTGTATCACGATATTTTGTAAGATGATTAATTGACCTTGGTATCGTGACAGTCCAAAGTCAGGGTGATGCCTCAATAGTTAGTGAGCAAAATGCAATTTAAGGAGAACAAACAATTTGACTGGATCACATTTGTGAACAGAGCCAGACCTTGTGCAGTTTTACATAATTGTATACACAATAAACACACACAAATGTAGGAAAAGCTAAAAACTGTGAGAGCTTTTTGAACTTGAAATCAGCCCTGTTTCTATGAGTGTGACACAAAGTTGTATTATGCTCATATTTAGAGGACTAGAGATCACACTCACGAGTTACATGACTGGCTTCTTAAAATATTCCAAATTAAATAGAAAACGTATATATTTGTAGTTTACTTTGTTGAGGAAAACATTGTAAAACACAGTGTACTTGAAAACCTTAATGCAATGAGTTTAAAATATACAGTCTGTGTTTCCGTGTTGAAACTGTAACTTAACTGTGCAGTATCTGATTCCTGCCTTAGGTCTATTGTTTCTATGACCAACAGATCTATAGGAGAAAAAGTGTAAGATCACTGAACAAATGGTAGTAATAATACCAATAAAAAGTGAAGAGAACAAACATTTTAAAACTTTTATTAATGAAACAGATTTGTTTGACTTGACCATATTCTAATGAATTTAAATAGCATTGTGGTGCTCGCTAAAATGCTCTCACTAACTTCCTTTAAAGATGACTGACCACACTAAGGTTAAGGTGATTTACAAGCTCAATATAAGCTGAACAAATGGTCTTTTATTCGAGCTGCGCAGATATAAAGGGGGATGGGGGCCCACAGGAGGGTCACATGTGTGTGGCCAAAACAAGGCTGCGTCCTGCAGTGTTTTTCCAGCCCCGGCCTCTCACGGCGCAGATCTGCGTGTGGTTTCCTGTCCGCAGCGTGGCGTATTTGTATGTAAGCACAGGGCACGCTCCTCATGCTGCGTCTGCTGTGTCACAGAGAGACGCTAATGCGGGTCGGTCTCATCAGGAGCAGCCGCCGGGTCAAACGCCAGGCTCTCACCAGGGGCAAACGCCCGACTCTCACCAGGGGCAAACGCCCGGCTCTCACCAGGGGCAAACGCCCCGGCTCTCACCAGGGGCAAACGCTCCGGCTCTCACCAGGGGCAAACGCCCGGCTCTCACCAGGGGCAAACGCCCGGCTCTCACTAGGGGCAAACGCCCCTGAACTTCCTGAAACCTGTGTAACTCTTCACCAGCGGGCGGCTCACATTTGCCCCTGGTGAAGAGTTACACAGGGTTCAGGAAGTGTTCAAAACTAATGAACAATGGATTTGGTCAGCAGTTATTCTACAATAGAGTCAGAAATGAAAACTTGTGTCACAATATTTTTTACATTTTAGTTGGGCTTTTCAAGATATCATTTTTTAAAGGACGATCAATAATTCCAGAAGATATCGAGATAATTTATATTATTGACGAAATCCTTTATAATGCTGGTGCAATTATTCTCGTCAAATTAATTTGATCTTTATTTACCCAGGAAAGTCCCACTGAGATTAAAAATCTCTTTTGCCCGGCAGTCAAAGGGGATTCTATTGTGCATGTTTTAGTGGTAGGGGAAACCGGAGCACCCGGAGGAAACCTACACAGACATGGTGAGAAGTAATACATATTTAGCCCTAAAATATGTATGTGATTAATAGTTTATCATTTATTGAACATTAAGTCGGTACAGTAATAATCATGGCAGGCATAATTTAGTTAGATTTTTCACAGAGAGAAAAGGTATATGGTAATTATATTACTGACATTCCAAACAGTTGATAACATTGAAAACTGAGGCCGAACAAAATTTAACCCAATCAGAAAATAGAGTAAGCATTCCAGTTGTGCCTTAAAGTATCAAAATATCTAATCCTTTTAACATAACCCTTTTGGGATGTTGATAAATGTAACCAAATATATTTAGAATTTGTATACCTGTATATTGACCTGCATGATACTTTGAGAAAAAGGAAATAAATCACATTTTACATTACATTTCACTTGTAAATTGTATCAGTCTTTCCCACTGTCTAAAGATCAAGTCATTAAACTGTCTGACTCTCTGATTGGTTCTGGCTGGTATGACTCCTCCCACTTCTTAGCCCGACTCCTGTTGTTGGTCTGTGCTGCGAGGAACAAGTTAGACTAGTTCACTATGTTTATATCAAGACATAGAAGACCTGGTTATAATTAAACCACAGATTTATTTTCACACATTTTTGTGTTATATAATGTAGTTACTTTTCTGCTATCTCTCAGAAATATATATATTTGCCATTGTTGACAATCAAAACTTTCCACAGTCTGGTTCTCACAACTAGGAACTCTTCTGGTGGTACTCAGGATTATCTTACAGCTTTGTCAACTTAATGCATGTAAATTAAGTGTTTTTTTCTTATTTAGACTTGGATTACAGCTAGTTCAACCATAATTTAAATCTATTGTAGACCTGGTTTTGTCTCAATCTCATTTTGTTCTAGGCTTGGTGGCACTTGGAAGGTCAAATATTCTATGAGATGGCACTTAGTCTATAGAGCTCATGTGTGTGATGCATAGACTGTAAAACGGAAACTGGACAGCGCATTAGCCTGTCCACTTTCTGCCCAATAGGAAGCGAGAGGTGGAGCCAAATCTCTTTGGGCAGAGCCTCATTGGCTCCTTCTGCGCTTGGCTCCATTGACTTTCCATTGAAACATTTTGGCCATTCTGAAAACCTTTATTGGATTAACGCTTGCCGTTCTTGCCTTCGAGTGTTTGTCTTAACACATGCTGCATCATTCAGTTTTTTGTTTTATTTGCTATTGTCACCATGAATTAAGTTATTAACAAAAATAGCAAACCAATCAGGTTGACAGCCAGCGCGTGACCAGGGGAGGGCGGGCTCCTTCAACAAACTCGCTCCTGATTGGCTCTCGGGATATGGAAGCTGGCTCCATGTGGCGGTTGTTTGAGCTGCAATACTGCTCGATTTTCACCATTTTCCTTTTTACAATTTATGTGTAAAGTCATATTAGCAACATAGCAACAACAGATAGGTTTTTACTACAGCAACAGCAGCAATATGAATGGACTTGCCTCTAAGTTTCCAGCTGTTCAAGATTCCATATCTATTTAAAATGTGCATATCCTCTTATAGTTGAATTATACTGTATTTTCTCTGTTTATACAGTTTTGAAATGGCTTATTTGTTCTTGTTGTGGAGATCCAGTTGTGGCTCAGAGATAGTGACAGCAGCCAGGCCCGGCATCTGTGCAGAGCTCTGAGTTTCTTCATGAACTCGCTGAACTGCGGTTCCCTGCCCCTGTCACAGCCTCCTCCTCTGCCTCTCCCAACCATCTGTCCTTCACCACTTTCTCCCCCAAACTCCTAGCCTGCAGGAAACGGAATTGTTCTCACCTTGTTATAAGTTTTCAATACGTGAAGTAGTCTGTTTTTTGTTTAGATATATTCACGGGGGGATGGCCAGTTGTTCACTACCTTTGAGAAGGTCTGTATTGAGTGAATGCGACGGAAAACGAGTATGAGCTATAAGAATAACATTTCAGGACATGTTTGTAGAGGTCTAAATTCTAAACTGCAGCGTTTGCAGGTTTTAACATGAGAAGATCCCATTGAGTTTTGTTATTTGCAGCCCTAGTATCAAATATAGGATTTAATTTGTCCCGTTCTAAAGTCGATTTTACAGGGCAACCCCAACTTCTTAAATCAAATGAAATAATTAAATCAAATAAGGCCCGATTTAAGGCCTTTAAAGCATTAAATATGACAAAAAAACATTATTTGTTTTAGATAAAGGGACTTGAGTGGCTTGAGTTATCAAAATTTGTGCTTTTTTTGCGTTGATTTGTCGATTTTGAAGTTTTTGAAGTTTTTGTCTCATTTCAGAAGCATTTTTCCCAATTAATTTTAAGTACACAAGTTCATTTCTCTTTTTTAAAACAAACTAAAGCTTGTTCCAATTTCAAGGCCATCCAAACTTGTTCAAAATCAACATTTTTTTCAAGCACTTTTTTTCAAGCACTTTTTAAAAAAATGTTAAAAAATGAGATGCACATATTTTTGTCAGTCTATACTAATCAATGTACTTACTTTTTTAAATCATTATGTCTAGTGCAGTTTTTTTTTAATTGTTTTTAAATACATCCCTCACACTGTCCAATTTTATCGTTTTGCTTTTACTCATCTTTTTTTCCTGAGGAGCTTATTTTATTTCAATTATCATTTCCATTTAATATGATATTTATTTTCATTGTCCAGAAAATAAGAGGAAAAAAAATCTTTTGGCCTGCAATAGTGGCATTGAATTTCCCTGTGAGGCCATTAAAAATGTCACTTGGCCAAACCTGGAGCCGGCCTGTTTGCGTTTTTCTCCTATAATGATTAACATGTCACTTAAATTTGACCTTTCTGCTTTTCTTGATGATGTTGACCATGTTTATTTTTTTCCTTTGGTCTTTCCAGGAATTTTATGATCATACGAAGCTGCTGTGGCAGGACGAGGGTGTGAGAGCCTGCTGGGAGAGATCCAATGAATATCAGCTCATCGACTGTGCGCAGTAGTAAGTCTTTCGCTCACTCCCGGTTACACACACGACCTTTGACACGCGCATGGGGTTCAGAAGGTTTTCAGACATCATCATTATTTATATTTCATTAAGTTGTGGTCTGATACTGAAATCTTAAAGGGGCATTATGTAACCATTTTTTTGATCGATTGTTTTAAGGGTTTCTAGTAGGTTTTCTCTTGAAACATTAGAAACACTACGAAACAAATGATCCTGGAGCGTCCAAGTGGCCACTGTGATGGAAAGTTAAGGTGCCATGCTAACGACATTCAACCGGTGGGTCACTAAATTGTCATTTATTTATTTATTTTTTTCGCATACAAAAATCATAACAGACATACATTTTTGGAAAAATGTCGAAAAATAGACATAAAAAGACCTTAAGTTTGGGAGGATTTGGACTCCAGTCTCGGTGCCCGAACTTCCAGTGCCACATAACTGACAAGCTACTGTGTCGTTCTTATGGTACAGGTGCACGTTTGGGACGGTTGGGGAACTCCCTTTTGCTGGATCTCTCGATGTCTTTAGAAACCTCAGTAGTCGATGGGCCAAAGCTAAGTTTGCTTGATGCTTCACTACAAACTTTTGCGCTGATGTCTAGGGAGCTGGGTCGCCTCCTCTCAACTCTGACGCTTGCTCGCCGTCAGTTATGGCTTGCCCAGTCTCCTCTAACGGAGCCCTGCAGGAGGACCTTGAGGAGTGTCCCCGTGGTCCCAGGTGAGCTGTTTGGTGCAGCTGCAACTGAGGCGCTCCAACGCACTGTGCAAGCTAACCAGACAAGTGACCAGCTTGTCGGTCTTCACTGACGCCCTCCACAGCACAGTGGTGTTTCTGTGTCTCGTCAGGGTGCTCCTCGGAGTTCTGTGGTGTCTTCTACCTTGAGTGCGCCCGCTAGACAACGCGTGACACTGACCCAAGATCAGAGACTGGTTGACAGGGTTCCGGCCCCGAGACTTGCACATTCCGGGGCCACAGAATGTGATGGCGGACTTTCTGTCGCGCCAAAAAGTTCAATCTAGGGAATGGCGACCCCACCCAGAGGTCGTGGAGCATATTTGGGAGACGTTCGCAAAGGCAAAGGTCGACCTGTTTGCGTCCAGGGACGCCACTCACTATCCCCACTCACTGTTTACCCTGGTGGACAATTCCAGTCCCCTGGGTCAGGATGCGCTGGTGCACGACTGGCCCAGAGTCCTACTTTATGCCTTCCCACCATTCCCACTGATATTCCCCACACTCCGGAGGGTCTTTCAAGAGGGTCACGGTCTCCTCCTGGTTGCCCCATTTTGGCCCGGCAGGGTATGGTTTCCACTGCTTCCCAAACTATTTTGCGGCTTTCCGCTTCGCCTTCCTCCCAGGAGGGATCTCCTGTCCCAGTTGGAGGGAAGGCTCCTGCACCCCGATCCCGCGTGTCTCCAGCTGTGGGTATGGCCGCTGCAGGGCCCGGGGTTTCATTCTCGGAATATAGTGGGGATGTAGGTCACACTATCGCTAATGCTCGTGCACCATCGACGCGACAGCTATATGCGAATAGGTGGAAGCTGTTCGACACTTGGTGTCAAGGGAAGGTACTGGATCCGGTCCGATGCCCCATTCCATGTATCTTGGAATTCTTGCAGGGTCTTTTCAATCAAGGTCGGTCGCCCTCCACCCTCAACGTATATATTGCCGCAATTTCGTGATTTCGTTGATGGACGTTCTGTTTGCAGTGACAGAACTGTGTCCTCTTTTCTGAAGGAAGCCCGTCGCCTTCGCCCTCCTATTCGGCCGGTGGCTCCGACTTGGGACCTCACCCTGGTGCTAATTGCCCTGCGGGTACCTCCATTTGAGTCCTTGGACCAAGTGGACCTAAAGTGGCTCTCATTCAAAACTGCTTTCCTTTTGGCTATGGCCTTGGGTAAGCGCGTGGGGGAACTGCAGGCTCTGTCAGTGCATGATTCCTGCTGCAGGTGGAATGCTGATGGCTCTGGCGTTACGCTCTGGCCTGATGCCTCTTTTCTTCCGAAGGTGTCTACCCTAGCTTTGGCCGAGCCTCTGTGCCCTGTCCGTGCTTTGGAGGTTTACATGAGGGCTACAGTCGGCCTGCGTAAGTCTTTGTTTATTTGTGTGCTCTGGCGGCCCTCGCGCTGGCCAGGCCCTGTCTAAACAACGGCTTGCCCATTGGGTCGTGGAGGTTATCAAACAGGCTTATGTCTCTCGGGGTTGCCCCCTGCAGACTGGTGTTAAGTGTCACTCTACCAGAATTCTGTCAACCTCCTGGGCTGCCATGACTGGGGTGCCATTGGATGTGATTTGTGGAGCAGCCTCATGGACCACGCCTTCTACGTTCTCAAGGTTCTACAAGGTGAATCTGGCAGTGTCCCATCCTCTTGAGGGGGTCCTGCGGCGGCACTCGTCTACATCATGAGTTGGGTGCGGCTGTGCTTTTCTTATAGTTCGGTTCCTCGTGACTTTGTTGGCATGTGTCATCCAGTGCTTAAATCACCGCCTCTGGCGGATGAAGTAGAACGAAAGTTACTTATGTAACTACGGTTCTATGAATCCTGGATGACCGCCAGAGCGTTTGGTCCCTCGGAATCTTGTGTGCTCACGAGAAGGTTAAGGGACTGAGCTTCTGGTGTCACGTGGTTATATAGACTCATGTGACTCACCGAGGGGTCACAGGTGACTTTGTTGATATTAATTCTCGACCTGCGCATGCTCAAAGATGATCATTCAGTGCTTAAAGCACCGCCTCTGGCATTCATCCAGGATTCATAGAACCGTAGTTACATAAGTAACTTTCGTTTTAGTCCTTATTTGATCTTTCAGTGACCCAGGGACTGTGGGTGGTTAACATAGCATCTTTACTTTCCATTATGGTGGCCTTTATGCTCCAGGATCAATAGTCTTCTCTGGTGACGCAGCCTCTTCATGGGAACATTAACCAGAAACCTTAGAAATCAAATCATAGAGCCCATTGTGATGAAAAGTAAATAAGCCATACTAACCACCCATAGCCCCTGGAAAATATAGGTCAAATATTCTCTATTATCAAGGTTTAGGCCTGTCCAGAATAGCATCTTTTCAGTATCAGACTTTCAACATAATACCATTGAAATAAATGAAGGGGGGTGCCAACTGCAGGACGGCTCAGGCTAAAGGACGTCTTTGTTTATTTGGAGATGCGAGCATTGTCAGTTGAGCTTCGAGGTGTGTCCCGTGTGCCCAAACATGTGGTTCACGCGAGGTGTAAAAGTTCACAAGGTAATGGCGAGCGCTGCTTCTTCCTTGAGCCTGTTCAAACCTGAATGTATGTTTGGAGAAGACTGACTCTGCACATTCTGCTTTGATGGTTTTTGGAAATATTTAAACACATTATTAAGTTTGTTATTGGCGTTTTGGCTGTCCATACAAAATAGTACTTGGTTAAAGGTGGATTTTTCTTCATATCTGGTTTTTCTGATGTTGAAATAATGGAATTGCAACTCTTGTCACTGAAAGCATTTGCTCTTCGTCGGTTCTCTTCTCCTCTTGTGTCTGCCTCCTTTCTGGTATTTTTTTATCCACTGTTCGATCTTGGTGAGGCCTCCTCTGTCTAGAAGCATGCAGTGGTCACATGGAGAAGTTTGAGGGGCGAAGGCGGACAATTATCGTTTGTGTTGATTTGTAATCTTTTTTTTTTTGTATTGCATACTCTTTTGCGCTTTGTAGAAAAGAGTTGTCTTTAGAGGGAACATATGCATTTGGAATTTAGAAAAACAGCCTTTAAACAGTATTTTGGTGCCTGAGCATTGATATTTTACATTTTATCATTTGAAATAATGTCTATGTAAGAATGAACTTCTGTCAGTGCAGTGCATGCAGTTAAGTTGGCGGAGACTTGGTGTGGAGCTCCTCCTGCTGGCAGCTGTGGGAATAACACATTAAAAAAAGAAACCTTTCAGTTTCGATTTCTGCGTTGTTTGTGGCTTCAGCACGGCCTGATAAACACTTTTAGGATCAAGCGGCTCAGAAGCAATATAATGTTGGATTATACACAATAAGAATTAACCCATTGGTTACTCAAAAATGCGTGAATGAAGTGGAAAACTACTCCCAGTATGTTTTTGATCGGGGAACATTATGGCTAAAATCTCCAATACAACAACATGCATTTGCTACATTTGAAATTACTTTACCCAATTAAGTCTCTATTTTTTCATGTCAATGTATAATATTTCCGTTACTGATACTGGTAACAGATTTAATCCCTACCAATGATTTTTCAGGTATCGGTGAATACCTTAACCAAAACTCTGCAGACATTAAAATCACTTAATAATCATATTTGTGTTCTCTTTTAAGCCTTGACAGAATCGAGCTGCAAAACTCACAGTGCATTCCCTTTGTTTATTATGCCAGAAAGAGCCATGTGCTATATACTTTAGCTTATTTTTTACAGTCGTTGCTAGTGTTTCTATTCACTCGCTGTGATATCGGTCCGGTACTCGGTATCGGTGACTATTCTAAGCCCAATATCGAAATCGTACCGAATGGGAAAAATTGGTATTGGAACAACACTACAGCAAACTGTTGGAGTCGGGATCTGAACCCATGATGCTGGGATTGGAAAAGTGTTGGCCTTAGCCACTCGACTAAGTGTGTTTGTAAGTGTGTGGTTTAGATTCTGTATTTATTTGATTACCATAGCGAACATTGCCTCTGTTCAGTTATTAGCTCGAAACCGCAACGACGACTGAAAGACCATGTCAACTATTTGTCCTTGTTGCGCCGTTTGATTTACGAAACAAAGCAGCCCCATTATCCGGGCTATTCTTGGCCTCCGAAACAAAAACAAAAAAACTCCAATCTTTCTAATTCGGGACAGCAGTCACAAGCTAATGTTAGGGAAGGGAATTAGTGGCGAGGAGAAAGCGATTGAAATAGCAAATCGGAGGGCTTCCCTGCATTGCGGGATCTCTCCTCCCTCCTCTCTCCCACACCCAGCAGCCCCAGTGGTACGGATCAGATGCTGCGCTGGGTGGCCGGACCGGAAGCGCTCCCCTCCCCCCCGGCCGCTCAGCTTATGTAAACGGAGAAGGAGAGAAAAAGAGAGGGGAGAGAGCTATTTTTAAACCAGGCCAGGCTACAGAAGGAACAAGAATGAGCCATGGTGTTAGCAAAACTTGAGCACTATTGATGAAGCTTGTTAGCGGGAAAGCGATCACCCACAAATGTATTAATCCTGCCCGCTCAGGTCCTCTTTTTAAAGTTGATTCTATGGCCACGTCTTTGTTGTCTAACATGGAGGAACTCGCCGAGGCTTCCCTTGCCCTATTTCTGCTCCGTCATGCTCTTGTGAAGTGCGTCTCTCTCTATAACATTGATATCTTGGCAGTTTTTAAGGACTCTTCCCCGCGCTCTGTACAGTCACATGCTCTGTGCAAAAATGTCGTTTTTTGTCCTTGATTGCACGTGGATGTCTTGTGCTCGGTCTCCATGTAGGTTAAGCACTGCAGACACTAGTAATGTTTGTGTGCTCATTAAGTTGAACTGGAGATTGTCTCATTAAGGGGAAGAAAAAAAGTTGATGGTTTGACCCACAAAGAATATTGCTAAATGCAGATGTTTTTTTTTTCTGTACAACCCTGGAGTCTTTCATTTACTTTTGAGTATTGTGACAATGGTACTCAAATTTCAAATTCAATTTTGTCAATTTTAGTTTTGCTTTTGCACATTTGGTGGGACACTCTTCTTTCCTCAGAGTCAATGGGTTCGAGTCCCGACTTCAACAACTATAACTTTCTCTGCTCTTTACCCTCTTTCACCCTGATCCGTCTTGTCTCATAAAGCCAAGGGGCAAAAGAATGATTTCGGAAACACCCAGTATTATTGTGTACAGTGGGGTGCGAAAGTTTGGGAAATCATGTTAATTTTCATGATTTTCTTTTATAAATCATTGGTTCTTAAGGTTTAAAAAAAAACAGTTAAATATATCACATAAGAGACGAACACAGTGATATTTAAGAAGTGAAACGAAGTTCATAGGATTTACAGAAAGTGTACAATAATTATATAAACAAATTTGGGAGGTGCATAAATGTGGGCACTGTTGCCATTTTATTGATTTCAAAACCTTTAGACCTAATTGTTGGAACTCAAAATTGGTTTGGTCAGCTCATTGACTCTTGACCTTCATACACAAGTGAATCTAATCATTA
>JAADKR020000022.1:7731268-7746048 GCA_011763505.2 Lythrypnus dalli | reverse complement strand
TGGCCGCTCCGTGCGAAAAGCCGCAGTGTTCAAAGTGCGAGAAAAAAGTAGCGGCTTATAGGCCGGAATTTACGGTACTTTGTTTATTGCTATTTTTTTCTGATTTTGTGATATAATTTCTCCTCTCGTTTCCCACAGCGGATCAGCACGGCGAGCGGGGACGGCCGGCATTATTGTTACCCCCACTTCACCTGCGCAGTCGACACGGAAAACATCCGGCGCGTGTTCAACGACTGCCGCGACATCATTCAGCGGATGCATCTACGTCAGTACGAGCTGTTGTGATGCGCTCCGGTGTCGACCTACCACCTCCCCCTGGCCCCTCCCCTCACCCCACCCTGTGCCCCGGCCCTTACGACCAGTTTAGCCAGTCACCCTGCCACCGTCACCCACTGCAAGCGAGACCGCCGCCCACAACGAGCCCCCACTCCTGCTCCAAAGTGTTTTCAGCAAGCAGTGGGGAGACTTTTCCATCCTTTTTTTTTTTTTTTTTAAAGCCAACTTCTTCTATTAGCCAAGACTGGACGGCGCAGGCTCCTCCACCTCCTCGTCAGCTCTCACGTATATCAATAATCTACACTACAGCGGAAGACGGTTTAAAGCCACATATAATGAATTTAAACCTGCTGCTTCTATCGGCTCCAGAGGAACGAGTGGACGATGGCGAGATAAAATGGTCAAGTGGTGAACTCACACAGGGGCTCCTCCCTGTGGACCTGAGCGTGACTCAAACATATGACCACACGGATCACATGACACACTCTCCCACCGAGCAGCCGAGAACGGACGGAAATGACAGTGAAAAGTTAAAAAAAAAAAAACTTTTAAAAAAACGAGAATAATACCATATTAATGCATCAATCATGCATACCAGTGAACTTCATGCAGTGCAAAAAAATCCAAGCTATATATATAGATATTTATATATGAGTGTATATAAATATGTATATATATAAATACAAATATATAAATATAAATATTATATATTCCTGTAATAACACAATTCAGCTTTTAGGTTTTTGTTAGTTTTGCCCCATGTTGTGTGTTGGTGGACACGGAGTGAGATCAAGCTCTGTGCACCAGGTAAAGCCCAGTTTTCTCGTCAAAGCAGAATATAATATAAATCCTCCGAGGCTGGAGGCGGGACTTAAACACATGTTAGTCTGGGATTGATCAGAACTGACTGGAAATTCATTGTTGTATGTTGTGTCAGATGATTTTTGATGCACTGCACGACTTGTTGGGGATAAAGTCTTCTTGAAAACTAAACTTATTTGTGAATAGCTATAAAAATGCACATAACTGTTTATACAGGGCAGCACCAGGTTTGTTTTTTTTTAGGACTTTTTTAATGCCCTCACGGGGAAATTTATTGCCACTATTGACGGTCAAAGGATGCCTTTTTTCCCTTTTTTACTGACAATGTAAATAAACAACATATTAGATCAAATTATAACAAGAATAAAATAAGCTCTTCAGGAAAGTTTGAGGAACGGGCTGTAATGATTTTTAAAACTAAACATTATTTTAAAGCATATTCTTGCAGAAATATGTGCATTTTATCGTTGATCAATTTCTTAAAAAGTGCTTGAATCAACACAGTTTGTTGACTTTGAGCAAGTTTGGATGGTCTTGAAATTGGAACAAGCTTCGCTTTACTTTAAAATGAGAGAATTTAACTTGTGTACTTAAAAAAAACCACATAATACAGTTTAAATGCAAAACTAATCGTTTTTATTCCATGGACATGTAAGACTCGTGCTTTTTTGTTATATTTAATGCTTATAAGGCCTTAAATTTGACATGATCAAATTTAATACCTTTTTAATGATTTAAGACCCTTGGACTACCTTGTTATAATAAATCATTTTATTAAATTGTTGTTGAAATGTAGGAAATTTAGGAAGTGTACATGGGAGCTGTAGCCAATAAAAGGTTGAGACAAAAAAAACAATCATTGACAGCCTTTCATAAGCACATTAACAATTAACAATATTATGACAGATCATGTGTATTTACTGCATTTAAACACAACTTTAAAAATATAAATATTGGCATTAAGATGATTCAAGTGGATAATGTTCATACATAAATTATTTTCTTTTTCAAAGTCTACAGAAAAGTATCCAAAAGCCGGTTCATCGAGAAATCCCAGACTAACTCTCCTCTCACAGTGGATGTTATTTAGTGGCTTTGCTGACGAAGGAGTTTTGGAGTCATGGACGGTGACTGACCGTGTTCTCATAGGCCCCGCCCCCCCGTCCCGTCCTGTCCCGGGCCTGTCCGACTGCGGCTCACTGGCCCCGCCCCACCCACGCTGGCTTAACCACGTCCGTCTTTATGTTACTGCTGGACTATTATTCTTGTACAGACTGTAAAATGTATTATTTTGTACAACTTTACTGAAGAAAAAAAAAAACTTGTAGAAGATCCCTGTGCCTTGATCACGACTGTACGTGTAAAAATGAGCTAATATGTAAGTTATGTTTCACTGCGCTGTACAGCTGGACGGGTCTGTCCCTCCCGCTGCCGTGGGACGGTCGGTGGAAACGGGGCAAAAGGCCTTTCGTCTGTCGCTTATTTTCCATTCTCCCACATTTGTTTGTTCGTTGATTCATTTGTTTTGCTTTGACTCTCCTCTGGTTTATATAATAGAATTTAAAAAAAAAAAAATGAAAAAGATAATCAGACAACTTAATGCTGTGTAGTGGAAAATATTGAAGCCTAACACAATTTAATATATATAAAATATATTTGAGATTTTATATTTTATATATATGTATATCTACTGTACACTTCTATCTATCTGCCTGTGTGAGCTCTCCCCAGGTTTTCCTTTGTTTTCTGTTGACTACATCCGCGAACATTTCGGAAGGTAGCAATGCCGGGTGCAATGGATGGGTGTACTTATTATTTTTTATTTTATTTTAATTTTTAGCTTTAAACTTTTTTGAAGGAGAGGGAAATATCCAATTGCAAAACATTGCTTGTTTCTACATAAACCAAATTCTTTATGCCTAAACAAGAGGAAATGGTTGTTATATTGTTTGTGTAATTCCATAATTTCAGACCTCGAATTCCAGCACACTGCAAACACAGTGAACATTGTCATTTTTTAACACGACGGATCTTAGCAGGGCTACCTTCATTTTTCTAGCTTTACATGGTAATAAAGATTGAAATGTTATGGGTAATTTTTAAATTACAAAACCAAATTTAAATAAAAAGGTAACACTTCATAGTATATGTGTTATTACAAATGTCTATCAACGGGCTTCCTGTAAAGTCAAAGGCTCAGAATGCTGCGTTTAGCGTAATAACGATCGAAAATGTAGCCTAAAAGTGACCGTTTTTGCTTCTGTAATAAGAGCTAGAAAACAGACAAAACATTACACAACCAGGGGGGAAAAAAAATCTTTTCATTTCTAGTTTATTCATATTTTTCATTATTTATTTAGTATTATTTTTATTGCTTTTATTTGTTATAGTTTAGCATTTATTATTACTTATTTATTATTTTATTGCTTTTTAAATAGGTTTGAGCATCTGTCAAAGGAGCTATATAAAACTAATTCATTATTATTAAATAAGGGCCATTATATAACACTGCTAATTTCAATTACCGGTATGCATATTCCTGGAGTTGGACCCCAAACAGCGAAGAAGATAAAGTTTGTGTGATCCCAGTATTGGAGGATAAACACATGGTTTGGTTCTAAATGACACTAATGGGCTACTCTTTTGGTGTTGCTCTTTGAACTTGACTTTGAGGCTTATACATTATTATCATACACTATTGACAATAGCATCAAAGACTTTACTCAGTGATCTTCCCTCTTTAAATGGTATAATGACACAAATGAGCAGTGTATACTCTTTATGTTTGAGTTGAGGTCATTGTTAGCCAAAAGATATAGATATAGATTTATATAAATAGTATCTAAAGATTTAGAAAAGCACTGAAAGAGTTGTTTAGATTGCACTGAAAAGCTCAGGTAACAACAGTTTCAATCATGATGGTTCAGAGCTATGGAAAAGCTCAGATGAGACAAGAAAATACAGAAGATCTCAACCTGCTGCATTTGTAAATTGTATTAAGTCATTTAAGATAAGATAAGACCTCATTAATTTCACTTTATCATAATCATATAGTGTTGGGACGATAGACAATATTATTGTTAATTGCGATGAAAACGGACTCAATTAATTGATCATAGCTTTTTCTTTTTAAATAATTGTGATGATTGCGTAATCGCCGAAGTAACCCGGTTCCAGAGCACATGGCTGTATATAAAGCCATGTGATGAGTTGTTCTGAAGCCTGTTACAGACATCTCCATACTGTCGTATAGATGTTTTTTGTATTATTTACCAAATAGGTTATGATATATGAACAAACTGGCCCCTAATCTGCAGAGATACACATATCACACAAAGCAAAAATATTGGGGAAAAAATATCCATAAGACATTGTTTAATGATTATCGAGATAATATCGTTAATCTCGCAATTAGTTTGTCCAAGATAATCAAGAGAAAAAAGGCGAAAATCGTCCCATCTCTTTAATCATATTTTCGCCTCCTATTGTGTCTAGACTAAGGTAGGAAGATCCTGCAAACCTGGCCAACACTATATTCATTTACAGTTAAAATGCAAAACTCAGAATTACTGCAGCTATTATTATATCTTCAGAAAACTGCTATCTGTGTTGTTGTAATCACACGCAATCATCACTTTGTCCACTAGAGGGCACTCATCACTCACTCGCAGTCATCACCAAAACCACGTGGTCTCGCGGGCGGAAGCCGGAAGTGGCGCTCAGCTCTGGCCCCGCCCGCCCCCGGGTTTCCATGCATTGGCGCGCTCCTCCTGCGGCCGCTGCTCCTGCGCTGGTCCCCGCTGCTGCTGTCTCTCTCTGCGGACTGACTGACTCTCAGGTCGGGCTGCCGGGCTCACGGACGGCATGATGGCGGCGGGCAGTGGCCGCTCTGGCTCGGCTGCAGGCCCGGTCCAGCAGGGTCTGAAGGAGGCGCTCATTGAGACACTCACGGCCATCCTTTCCCCGGTGCAAGAGGTGCGCGCCGCGGCCGAGGAGCAGGTCAAAGTGCTGGAAGTCACGGAGGGTGAGTGAGAGCTGATACTTTACTACTTTACTAACATACAGCTAAAGTACTCTCTGAGCTGTACGTCATTGTGTGGAAGAGCCATTTGCAGCTGTCTGTGCTGGAGTTCTTTCCCATGAGCCATAAGCTAAGCCCCAGAGTTAGCTTGTTTTAGGCCACTTGTTTTTAACTGTAGCTAATAACCGTTCAAACGTGTTGTCCAGTTGTCTGAGTTGCACTTTGTCCTTTGTTGATGTTGACAGGCGTCAGGGCAGTTTGCAGCAAGGACAGTTCGATCAAAAGTAGAGTAAATAATGCTAGCTCCATGAGACTGAAGCACATGGAGACCCTGCCTGCCTTTGCTACAAACACATGTTTACATCGTACAGTCCAGTGCAGACCTTCATGCTTTTCAAAGATCAAATATTATTACAATGTCTTTCATGGTTAATATTGGTTAATATATAATAAACCAGCTCCTATTCGTCTCATTGATCATTGTATTTACATAATGACAGATTGGTTCACTGACATTCATTTGGCCACTTCCAGCAGAGAATCCCGCTTCAGCAGCTTCCACTTCCTCAACATCATCATTGACATGAGGGAGGGACAAGAAACATCAAATACATCTTTTACATGTTTTGCAGTGAAGACAACAATGCCCCCCAACAATGTGAAGTCGCTCTTTTAAAGGCACTTTACCTGCTTTTTTAATTGCAAACGCATGGACAAGGTAGTGGGTAAACAGAATTGTTAGTTTTGTTTAATTGCGGTCTTAAATTCTCATTTTTAACATCCCAATTTTTTCACAAGGATGACTTTGTCAGCACAACTTCACAATTTGCAGGGTCACTTTTTAGTTTCACTTTCACAAAAATGCTAAAACACTAGCTGGAGGAATTGATACAAATGGCTCATAATTAGAATAGATTATATGATTTCTTTAGACATCTTGAGTTTTCAATAAACTAAATTGGAACAAAATAAATGTTATTTAAAAAAAGTCAGGTATTGGGCCTTTAATAAAATCTTTTATGTTTTTCAACATAAATTTGAAATAACAGTGATTATTGGCTAAAAATCTATTCTAGTTAGACAAATACATATGCAATTGCTTTTCAAACTCGACTTCATTTCATGTGAATAATGTACGGCTAATATATTATTACTATGGTGTACTATATGCCCCAATTTTTGCAGGACAGTGGACGATATAGGTTCACTGTAAATTCACATGCTCTGTCCTTGTCCTGCAGATTGTTATGACTAACTTTAAAGCTCAATAGTTTGGAATCAAATGTTTCTTAAGAAAGTCCCTAGTATGCAGTGTCTTTGATAAAGTGAATTCCCTGGTTTGATAGAAAATAGCCCTTGCTTTTCTCCACATGAATGCAGTACCTTTAATCTTATTGCATGACATACCGGTGATGAACCACACATTGTGAGCCTCGGAGGGGGCCCCTCTACAGAGATGTCAGCACTAAAGCTTTTGTCGTGTGGCGCCTGATGTCACTCTTTACTAAAACCCCAGCGACGCCGAGGGCTTAAGTTCACCCTCATTATGGACCGAGCACAACATGAAACTTATTGATTATGTGAAATGATTGCTGTGTTCAAAATTAAATGAAAACAAAGCCATTGGATAAGACTGTGTTGGGCAAGAAAAGATCCTGATCAGGCCAAAGTTGTTGTTGTTTTTATGCGTCTGATATTGTAATACAAGAACAGGGCAGCCTCAGTGTCTTAAATCATGAAAAAGGTATTAATTTAAATTCTTATAAGCTTTCAATATAACAAAAAAAGGCAGTCATTGTTTGCGATGGGTGTTGCATTTTTTAGATAAAGGCACTTGAATGGCTTGGATTATCAAAATTTGTGCTGATCTTGCGTAGATTTGTCCATTGAGCATGAATGTTTTCTTTTGCCCTTTTGACCTTTTTATCTTGTTTCAAATGTGTTATTGTTTTTATTATTTTAAGTACACACATTAATTAACAAGTTATTTTCTCTCATTTTAAACGAACTAAAACTTTCAAGACTGCCCAAACCTGCTCAAAATCGGCATAAAATGTGTTTGTTCAAGCACTTGTAAAACACCTTGTTTAAATGCATTTCTACAATATCCTTTCGCTTTTAACTAATGTTATCTTCACAAGTGCTTTTTTATTTACATTATCAGTAAAATAAGAGTTAAGTTTTACATTTTGCTTGAACAAGCCTGGTGCTGCCCTGGAGAACATCTAATGTGTTAAAGCATTTAACTGTGCATCTTGTTTATGGGAAGAAACTGTAACATTGATGGTAAACACTGCTCTGATATTGATTAAATACTGATGTGCATGTTTGTTCTTTGACAGAGTTTGGCGTCCATTTGGCAGAGCTCACGGTCGACCCTCAGGGAGCGTTGGCGATCCGTCAGGTGAGAGGAGTCCCTCAAACCCACAGAATACACATGATAAAGTTTAACCATGTTTCATGCTGTTGTTTTGACCCTGTCCTGGTGCAGTTGGCCTCTGTCATCCTGAAGCAGCATGTGGAGACTCACTGGTGCTCACAGTCAGAGAAGTTCAGGCCTCCAGAAACCACTGATCAGGTACGAGACTAAACTGTTGGGATCTGTCCAAGGAAAACCTGTATGAACCTTCTCTCTCTGAAGTGGAGACCGAGACATGAGCTGTGCCTCTGTCTGCTCTGTCCGTGCTGTGTTAGGATATTGGACTGCTGCTCCCTGCACAAATTACATTTTTATTTTTAATTGGTTTTTTAAATAGCCTATCCGCATTTTAGAGTAGGATTAAATAAATATGTTGAATATCTGATATATATGATTTAGATCACACAGAAGCAATGGGCTAAAGGTTGAGTTTAAAGTCTAAATAATCCAATCATTGAAGTGTTGCTACATGATACTAAAGCATTTGAACTTTTTACGTTTGTCTTGGTCAAGGCTAAAGCAGCCATCCGGGAGCTGCTGCCCAGTGGCCTGCGTGAGTCCATCAGTAAAGTCCGCTCCAGTGTGGCCTACGCCGTCTCTGCCATCGCTCACTGGGACTGGCCCGAGGCCTGGCCACAGCTCTTCACGCTGCTCATGGAGATGCTGGTCAGTGGGAACGTGAACGCTGTCCATGGAGCCATGAGGGTCCTCACAGGTGTGTAGTCGCTCACAAACTGAATGTGCACTAAACCATTACTGTAGTGCATTCATCTGAGCTCGAACATACAGTGGTATAAGAAAGATTGGGCAGCCCTGAACATTTTCATGATTTTCTTTTATAAATCATTGGTTGTTTGGATCAGAAATCATATAGGAGACTAACACAATGAAGTGAAATTGAAGAAGAAGTGAAATTAAGTTAAAAGGATATACAGAAAGTGTGTAATAATTATTTAAATAAAGTTAGTCAGGTGCCTAAATGTGGGCACCCTTGTCATTTCATTGATTTGAACATCTTTAGCACTAATTATTGGAACACAAATTTGGTTTTGTAAGCTCATTGACCTTTGACCTCCACACACAGCGAACCTAATCATGAGAAAGGATATTTCAGGCCAAATGCTTTTTGCATCTTCTCTTTGAGTAGCAACATGCGAGCCTCAAAGCAATGTCTCAAATGAGCTGAAAATAAAGATTCAGAATCAGAATTCGTTTTATTGTCATTGTCAGTGGAGTACACAGACTAGGAACATTTTGCGGTACATCTGTGCAACATAAAACATGTAAGATAAATAATAAATCTCTGAAGTAAAAGGAACACTATCTATAACTAAGGGCATGCAGTAGAAAATAATCTAATGATATAATAAAAGTATACACTAAGGTAAAAAGGTAAAAACTAATCTAACACCACCATGGTTTAGTGGAAGGATCTTTTTCAGCTTCAGTTTCCACTGTGAGGAACATAGTGAAGAAATTTACTTCTTTTAATTCATGAAAGGAAAATAACACTTTTTTTTTTTTAATGTTCTCTTTTTTTCATTTTGCTTGTCAGAGTTCACTCGGGAGGTGACTGACACACAGATGCCTCTGGTGGCTCCAGTCATTTTACCTGAAATGTACAAAATTTTCACTATGGCTGAGGTAGAGTTTCTAAAAATGTATCTACTATAGTTGGGGCTTTTTCAGGCGATATGCTCATTTTGCATCATTCCTACAGGTGTACAGTATCAGGACTCGCTCCAGGGCTGTGGAGATCTTCACGACTTGTGCCAACCTCATCTGCGCGATTGAGGAGCTCGAAAAGGTGAGGCCACTGCTACAAAGCAACACACGATGACGACCGGAGTGTCATTTCTTTCATCTAATTTTTGAGTCTGTATTTTTCTTTTAGGGTGCAGCCAAAGCATTGATCTTCCCAGTTGTGCAGCAGTTCACAGAAGCCTTCGTGCAGGCTTTGCAGATGCCTGATGGACCCACCTCGGACAGTGGTCTGAAGATGGAGGTCCTCAAGGTGAACACCACTACATTAATGAATCAAAGACATAAGTAATTTGAGACAATGTCATGATGAAGTTTACTTTTTTTGTCCCTTAGGCAGTGACCGCGTTGGTGAAGAACTTCCCTAAACCGATGGTGTCATCCATGCAGCAGATTTTACCAATTGTTTGGAACACATTGACTGAAAGTGCAGCGTTATATCCTTTTGTTTGCTCAGTTTGGTACCTTTAGGACTGATTTAGAAGTTTTGTTGTGCATTTTGTATCATTTTGATTTTTCTTGTTGGTCAGAAAAAAAACAAGTTATTTTTTTTTATCTTGATATCCACCTATGTCAGAACAGAAGTGAACTACACAGAGGAAGTGGACGACCCGATAGATTCAGACGGTGCGTTGTTATGACAAGTTCATTGTTGAATGTTTT
This sequence comes from Lythrypnus dalli, assembly GCA_011763505.2. Classification (NCBI taxonomy): domain Eukaryota; kingdom Metazoa; phylum Chordata; class Actinopteri; order Gobiiformes; family Gobiidae; genus Lythrypnus; species Lythrypnus dalli. The sequence goes on along the minus strand of JAADKR020000022.1, from coordinate 7,736,086 downwards.
GTTATGGCAATCTTCGTTTCTGTCAACCATCGGTGCTGGGTAATCGGAGGACCAGGCAATCTCCTTATGGTTCGATAATATATACATATATGTTTTCTAAACATACCACATTGTGTTTGCAGGTGAGGTTTTGGGCTTCGAGAACCTGGTCTTCAGTATATTTGAGTTTGTTCACACGCTGCTGGAGAACAGCAAGTTCAAGAGCACAGTGAAGAAAGCCCTGCCGGAGCTCATCTACTACATCATCCTCTACATGCAGATCACCGAGGACCAGGTTAGGAATATCTCTACCCTTTTTTTTACACATATATTTTTGTTCCAAATTGGGTTACATGTGAAGCGTCTTCAGATTAAAGTGTGGACGGCCAACCCTCAGCAGTTTGTGGAGGACGAGGATGATGACACTTTCTCTTACACGGTCAGGATCTCAGCTCAAGACCTGCTACTGGTAAGAGGGGGAAAAATCTATTTGTAATTAGCTTCGTCTGTATAAAACAGAAACACGTAAAACAAAACAAAAAACATGGATTGGCACATTAAGGACAGAATTGTGAGCAAAAATGTGTATCATAGACAAATGCTTACATATAGACTGATTCTCGCCCAGGCCGTAGCTGCTGAGTTCCAGAACGAAAGCGCAGCAGCTCTCGCAGCAGCTGCCACCAGACACCTCCAGGAGGCGGAGCAGGCCAAGACCAGCGGCAACGAGCATTGGTATCTCCACAGACCTCACACTGCATCCTCTCAGCTGGTGTCCCACAGACTCATAATGCCAGTCTGTCTTCTCTCCAGGTGGAAGATCCATGAAGCCTGTATGTTGGCCCTGGGCTCAGTCAAAACTATCATCACTGAAAACGTGAAAAATGGCCGGATTCAGTTCGATATGCACGGCTTCCTGGCTGGTGTCATTTTGGCCGATCTTAATCTTCCAGGTAAGACAATGGAAGCTGTTGGACTAGCTTTTTCTTATCACATTTAGTGTGAAATATGTTTTTAAAGTAAATTACCGTAAATTCCAGCCAATAAGCCGCTACTTTTTTCTCGCACTTTGAACTCTGCGGCTTTTAGCACGGAGCGGCTAATACAAGTTTTTTTTTTCATGAACACGGAGATCGCGCATTACTGCACACACGCATGTCTAAATGACTGCGTGTCAAACTAAAACTATGAATAATTCATTATGTGCTTTAACACTGGGGCCACTGCGCCCAATTCCTCATAAGTAACCATAATAAAAATGATAATATATTAAGTATTTCATGTTTAATGTCGCGCGGGGGAGACGACCGAGGGGGAGATGCAGAAGAGGAGACGCCGTCTTCCTCCTCTGACGCGCAGTGGTTTTCCGTCCGTTCAGAACGGGGTCAGAGGGTGCGCACACCCCATGGAAACACGGACCCGAGTCTCACACGCGAGTCACAGGGTGAGCACCCCATGCAAACACGGACCGGAGTCTCACTCGTCTCGCCCCCGTACGAACGAGGGGGAGATCCAGAGAAAGAGACGCCCGTCGCCGCGCTTCCTCCTCTGACGCGCAGCGGTTTTACATGTTTTTAAAAACAAACACAAACATAAGTATTCGACAGAACAACTAAAAAGGGATAACGTGGGATACCTGCGGCTTATAATCCGGTGCGGCCTATACAAATACAAAATTGATTTTCTTTCTAAAATTAGAGCGTGCGGCATATAGGCAGGAATTTACGGTAGTTGAATAGGGCTGCAGCTGTACAATATATCCCCTCATAACCGCTATATCTGTAGTTGCAATATCCACATGGCATAAGTGTAATGCAAAAAAACATCACATTGCTCCTTCTTTGTCTTTGCAAAGTCTAAAGATGGTCATTTAAATTATTGGAAAAGGTCATGTTTTAATTATTTTTAAGACCGTTTTGGATCAAGTTTAATCTTTGTTAAATTTAAATGTGGAATTTCTGCCAAGTTAGCATATTGCTTACTTTTAGTTCAAAACTGTTTTGTAAAAAATTATTACCACCAGGTTTTTCTAGAATGTTTAGCCCGGGGGTCTGCAACCTTTTGAATTCAAAGAGCCAATTCTTAATTCCGACCTGTGGAGAGCCACAACCAAAATTGATTTTTTTTGTGTGTGTAATTGTAGTCCTGGTTTAGTTCCGGTTTAGTCCTGATTTAGTCTTTAATTATTTAGTCCTGCTTTTTGACCTGGTTTAGTCCTGCTTTAGTTTTGATTTAATCCTGGTTTATTCCTGATTTTGTCCTGGTTTAGTTCTGGTGTAGACCTGGTTTAGTCCTGTTTACACTTGGTCTAGACATTTCTTTAGAACTTAATCAGACTTAATAGAACCTGTCCACAGCCAAAGAGTCACAGCTCCAGATCTAATGAGCTGCATGTGGCTCTAAAGCCATTGGTTGCAGACTTCTGGTTTAGCCTAATGTTGAGCATTAACTGTGAGGTCTTCTCATGTTGTGGACAGCGGCCTCTCCGTTCCTACTCGGCCGCGCTCTATGGGCCGCCAGTCGCTTCACGGCTGCCATGTCTCCAGAGCTCATCCAGCAGTTCCTCCAGGCCACAGTGAGCGGCCTCCACGAGAGCCAGCCCCCTTCAGTGCGCATCTCCGCCGTCAGGGCCATCTGGGGGTAAGACCTTGACTTGTTTGTTTTTTTTTTTAATGACATTAAAATAACGGTAACATTTTGTCAATAAATGTCCAAACTAAATAGTAAACTACATTAAACATAGCATGCTATAGTTTGAGATTGTGTACCTGTCAAGTACTGAGTTTGTGCATGATTCGTTTCTGACCTGTCTTTTAAGACCATACAGAAGCTTGTATTTCTATATGATTTTTCTATGCATTTGTAAATGGTAAGATCAAAAATTGTGGTTGTACAGTTAATGGGGACATACTATGTATTTGGAGCCTAAAAATAGAAATCGCAGAATAAACCCGTGGATTATTCAGAACTGTGTGAATGAAGTGGAATACTACTCTAGGTATGTTTTTGATGTGGAAACAATGTTATAGCATGGTTTAAACTCTGACAAGTTGATTTTGCATATGTCCTCTTAAAAGTCTTATTTCTCTCCAGAAAAATCCCATTTAGATTAAGGAACCACTTTTGAAGGGAATCCTGATCTGTATCGCGCTGCAAACCCATAGTTACACAAATGACAATAAAATAGGAAGAAACTCAGACTGTGTGAAACAAGCACTAGTTAATAAAACCGTTTGTAGTATTTAGTTTGGATTCATCAGTATTTAATGAGGCCATTTCCATTTCAGATACTGTGACCAGCTGAAGCTCTCTGAGAGCACTCATGTCCTGCAGCCCTTCCTGCCCAGTGTCCTAGAGGGTCTGGTGCAGCTGGCCGCTCAGTTCAGCTCCGAGGTGCTCACACTGGTCATGGAAACGCTGTGTATCGTGTGCACTGTGGACCCCGCCTTCACCACCAGCGCCGAGAACAAGATCTGCCCTCTCACTATCGCCATCTTCCTCAAATACAACAATGGTAGGTGTCAATTGTCACTATTACATTGTTCCATAGAAGTGAAAAAAACTTTTTTGCTGTGTTGAAAACTGCAAAACTGTAAATCCTTTTGATACACCATTTGGAAATGCAAAATCTTGAAATATAGCCCTTCTATAAAAAGATTAAAACATCTACATAAAATGGAAATTCAGGTTAAATTTATTCATCTTAATACTTTATAATTTGGTTCATAAACAGCTGCTCTACATTATCTTGGGCTTTGGCTCTCAACAGTTCACACCAAGTATCACCTCATAAACATTTGACTTAAAACGCATAACTTAAATGGATTACCTTAACAAAAGTAAAATAACCTTTTTATTATAATTAAATTTGAGTAAAGTCTAAAATTGCAGATTTTTGTGGGTTCCCCCTGAAGAAGTCTAGTGGTTCATGTACCAAAGATTGACAAATGCTGGCCTCTTGACTGGCCACACTTTCATAGATGGAGTACACTAACATTGTTAAAGTACTGTGTATTTATAGCATGTTGGCCATATAGTTACTAACTGTTTCTCCTGTTTCTTTAGATCCTGTGGTGGCGTCTCTGGTCACAGACATCTTTAAAGAGCTGGCGCAGATCGAAGGATGTCAGGGCCCAATGCAAATGCGCCTCATCCCCACTTTAATCAGCATCATGCAGGCCCCTCCCGACAAGATCCCCACTGGACTGTGTGCTGTGAGTAGCTTTTATTGTTTATTTCCAGCTGAATTTATATGGCCATTGTTGAAGTCTTTTTTTTTTTCAATTTTTACCTACATCTTTGCAGACGTCTATAGATATCCTGACTACGGTTGTGAGGAATACGAAGCCTCCTTTATCAGCGCTGCTCGTGTGCCAGGCTTTCCCTGTGGTGGCCCAGTGCACGCTCCGCACCGATGACAACACTATTATGCAGGTGAATCTTGTTTACTGTATTAAGCAACGCCTTCTTCGACCTCTCTTCAGCAGGTTTTAGATGTAATTATGAAGCAAATTTTCATAAAACAAACAGCAGTTTGCAGCTGTTTTAGGGATCCAATCATAGAACGGGTAGGCACAGCAATCAATCAATCAAGTTAGTTTTGTATAGCCCGATTCACAACATGCGTTGCCTCAAGGGGCTGTAAGGGTGACCCGGCTGGTCAGATACAACTGGACACTGAGAAGCTAAAGTCCACCACTGAAGACCCCGAAGCTGAAGTCCATCGCCGGAGATCCCGGAGCTGAAGTCCATTACCGGAGATCCCGGAGCTGAAGTCCATCACCGGAGACCCCGGAGCTGATGTCCATCACCGGAGACCCCGGGGCTGAAGTCCATCAC
>JAADKR020000022.1:7707005-7722090 GCA_011763505.2 Lythrypnus dalli | reverse complement strand
CAATGTAGTTTATTCCATTCAGTGTCAGGATCAGTGCAGTGAACAGTATATTGGTGAAACTAAACAACCTCTCTTCATAAGAATGTATCAGCACCGGAGAGAGAACAGCAGTGGACCTCATTCTGCAGTGCATCTGCATCTCAAAGCCACTGGCCATACTTTAAACAGTTGCTCTTCAATTTTAATTTTGGGGTCTGAGTGGGATTTGTGCACATTTTTAATCAAAGCAGGGTCCCAGGATTTCTCGCCTTGGGCCACTGTAGCATTTAGAAAGGACTCTCCCTTTTACTATAATGTACCTATATCATTACCTAAAGGCATTTTATTTTCATACTCAGACAGAGAAAGTTGAATTTAAACTGTTATACACGGCCCCAGCTCATTTCTTCCTCTTTTAACCCTTTCCACACATCCCAATTCATCCCATGCATGATTTTTACAAATATGAAATGGAAGGAAAGTAGAACTACTAGAGAAAGAGTCATCGTCTGTTCACAACTGTTCAAAACATTCATAGCTCCCAGTCTGTTCATGTTCACTACTATTGAGCAGGATTTGGCATTTGTGATAGTAACCACTAGACATTTACACTTTTGCTGGTATCAATTATATTAAATATATAAAATTAAATTAAAATATAAATTCTTTTTAGAGTTACATTGAAAGTTGAGTAAAGTTTATATGGATAGCATAGAGCAAAACAATTGAATAGCGGAATGGAAGTAACAAAAGCTTAATGTTGTCATCTTTGTCTTTTTTCTGTGTATTTTTCAATCCAATCTAATCTAATAACAATTCAATACAATGCAGTGTTTCTGAGCTCCAGATTTGATATCAGGCAGGAAACATGAGAGGAATAGTCCAGTAACAACATCAGAGCGGAAACTCGATTATGGAGTTAAAATTAGGGTCTTTGCTCAGTCCAGTGGTCACAGATGTTTGAATGTATGTATTGTGCAATAGGAAGTGTGTGCTCTGTGTGCTCTGTGTGCTCTGTGTGCTCTGTGTACTCTGTGTACTCTGCAGCCCGTCCCATTGCCTTTAAAGGAGAGTGGACCCTGCACTAAATATGGACATGCACTTTCACAGGATTTCGAAGAATGCCATGCTCCCAGTGCACTTTGATGATGCGAGCCTCATGTAGTTCGTCACTGCGCCCTTTACTGCGAGACAGCCTTCCGAGTACAGCCTGCCTGGACAAGGTCTCCTGTGCTCCAATGTGACTATCTCTGTGGCCTAGGGTGTGTTTGATTTAATATATTTAAATGGATTAGGATTCTGTCTGTTAAAACATCTAAAGAGTTGTAGAAACCAAGCAGCCATGTCCAGAAGAAAGGTGAAGGGCCTGACCAGGACGGGACGGCAGGTGAGCGAGGACCCTGACCTGGACAACCTGCTGTCCACACTGTCCCCAGAGGAAGTGGAGGAGCTGCAGATCGACTTGAGCAAAGTTCCAGACCTCAACCCAGATGATGGAGCAGTGATCGTCCAGGGAGAGGGCCAGGCAGGCTCTCAGACGGCTAAAGGGGACAGGGCCAAGGAGGACCCCAGAGGGAGGCTCGGCCTCAGGGAGCAGTCACAGGAGGTAAGGGACAAACCGATGGACAACATGATAACTGTGTTTCTTTCACTCATTAAATGTCATCACACACCGAGCAAACTTAAGAACTTGTTTCTTATGTAAATAATATAATTTGGATACTTTGTGAACCTTAAAATTATACACTTTGTTTGTAAACGATTTGATTGTGAATGACAAATGTGAAATGTTTGTCTGTGACATCTTCACCAAACATGGTGACGCTGTCACTTTCTCCTGAAGATGGCAGATTAGTCATTCAAACCACTTATCAATACCATTCTACATTGTTTATTTCCTCATTTCAGAGTACAAGTATAGCTATGTTATAGCAAAGCAATGATATAATGTTAGGAAGAAATGTAAACACAAAGGACTAATGCGACCGCCTCTCTTTTAAAGATATGTTCACTCCACATTTGGTATTATAACAAGTGCCTTACAGTATTGAAGCTTGTGGTTCTATAAAAGTATTCTTACCAAGTGGCTTAATTGTTCAACAACATGCACATAAAAAAGATTCCAAAGGACTTTCACTTAATTTCAAGTCTGAGATTCCCATTGAATGCTCCCCATGTGCACAGAGCTCTGTGAAGTCTTATAGATTGTTACATAACAAGCCACTGACTGTTTCATCTAATGATAGCCTTTATATGCCATGTTTCATGTTGCTTGAAGCCAGCTACCACCTCGACCTTCCACTCACCGTCCATCAGATCATAAGTGCTGGTCCCTCAGGCTGGATCCACTGCCAGGAAAAATGCTCTTCTGAGATCAGCGCATACTTTTCACATTCTTACTTGTTTTTACAGAACCACAGTCTTTGAGACTTTTCTGTAATGGCAGAGTTGAAGGTGTATAAGTGGTAAATGTGTTGCAGACAAAATGTGGTTCTGTATAGCGTCCTAATCCCAGTTTGAAGGAATTCCTTGGTTGATTGCTCCGATGCTCACTGCCTTTTAAGGATACATCTGCCAGGGCCACGGCTGCACGCAGCAAACAGATGGAGACTCACAAATCAAACACTTACACAGCTATTCACAGCAAATGTATCCTTGCACTGTAAAAAGGTTCCTAGCGCTTTGGAAACTGTAAACACCAGGGCCTTAGGAGAAGGTGTGTGTTTACATGGAGGACCTGGACGAGGAGATGTTTGACTGTGAGACAATGCAGGGGACTGGGATTTAGCTGGAATACATCCATCACTGATTATTACAAATATCTATCATGCAAGCCAAGCCAGTAACCTTAAATTCTCTCACCATGACTTTATTAATTCAATCTCAGGATTGAAATAAATTGATATTGATACATACATTCAATATTATATTCCCTGATTGGCTTCCTGACCAGTGCTGATGTGATTGATGCGCTGTGACCTACATCCATACAAGTAACATTCCAGAGATGTTAAAATGACCCAAACATCACATTTCCAATAAAGGATGATGTGATAATGTTCACTTTTGGCCTTTTGTGGTGAAAAACTTGGCAAGATCTCGCAAAAAAATAAATAAAACCTAGCCACTTACTTTTTAAATATTGTGTAATGTAATACAATCTCTAGTTACATTGAAAGCCCAATTAATCATTCAGTTAGAATGAGAACAGTGAATGTAAATTTAACTATTTAAACTTGGTGTTGTTTTTAAAGACACGACAGCATGGTTTACTTTAAGCTGTGTTTGCGGACACAGGCATAGGCTTCATTATATGTCAACATGAAATTTTCTCATTTAAAAGCTAAGAACCTCTTGAGAGCAACAGGACACCAATTGCATGAATTAAGACTTGGTTGGGGACGGGTTCTGGGTTTGTTGAAGATGGTAAGAGTCGTTTTATATTAATTTTCAAGTTGTCCTGGGATACTTTTAATAGTAGCCTAAGCTGCGTACTGAAATGTTTTGGAATCAGATATGAGACAAAACTTTTCAAATTACTTTTAAAAAACATAAATAAATAAAATGTGGTGTTGTATACAAATAACTGAAAATATAATGTAATTGCTAAATCATGCAAATGCATACTATAATAAACTTTAATAAATAATGTTGATATTAACCTTTGTATAACTTTTTTATACTTTTTTTTTTTACTTTAAAGTTCTCGGATTTTGGATTTGACTCCTTTGAAATGTCTTTTTTTGCTTTTGACTTTTGTCACAAACCTATTGGGGAGGCGGAGTTCTGCCAATGAGAAGGCTCTACTCTAAGCTCCGCTTCCTTAAGAAATTTGTGACAAAGTCAAAAGCAAAAAATGACGGTTCAAAAGCAAAACTCAGAGTTAAATCCACAATCTGAGAAGTCAAAGGTAAAAAAAAAAAAAAAAAAAACATACAAAAAATCATACAAAGCTTTATATCAACATTTGATTTATATAATTTTAGTATATTTTATTTATAATTAGTTTACATTTTGAAAGTAATATTTTATTAATGCACTTTTATTAATTTGTTTTATTTATCAATTTTAATGTTTATTTTTTTAATATTTAAATAAAATCATTTTTGTAGCAAAAATTAAATTAAAAAAATGAATATTGTATTTATTTATTTTTTTCATGTGTCTTTAAAAGTACTTTGAATAGATTTATCTGATTCCATAAAATGTAGGTCTAAACATTATATAAACCTCATAGACAAATCCCACAAAATCATTACAAATAATTAACTAAAATAAGTAAAATGCATGAAAAATAAATCAATGTTTTTTTACATTTCTTGTATGTTTATGTTTTTAATATTGTATAACTCTAATTAACAATATCATCCATTTGTTTTGCAACAGAATGACACAAAGAAGGACAGTCGAAAGCAGGACTTTGGGAGGAAAATAGGAGTGAGCCACGAGGGAAACGAGGATAGAAGATCCAGTCTACGAAAACAGGCCAGTGTCCAGAGTGAGGGTAGCTCCAATAAATCTGATGATCAAAACAGCAATGGTCCTGGAGGTTTGAGAGAGGAGAGAAGCCGTCTGTCTGGGAGACACAGACCACAGGAGACCCGAGACAATGAGGCCAATGAGAGGGAGAGTCTCACTGACCATAGACTTCGAAAGGACAGAGAAAGTACGGGCAGCAAAGCAAAGGACATGATCTCCAAGCTCCAGGAGAAGAAAGACGACAAGGAGAAAGACAGAAGGGATGATTTTAGGAAACGGGACGACAGCAAAACAAAGGATATCATCTCAAAACTGAAGGAAAAAAGTGAAAAAGATGGGAAGGAGCGAGAGAGGAGATCCGACAATTTCAGGACCCAAGGGCTCGTCTCAAAAATGCTGGAGAAGCAGAATAAGGCACAGGAAAGTCAGGAAAGCAAGGTGGAAGAACGCAAGGCCAAAACAGAAGAGAAGCAGGTGGAGGAGAGCAAGAGGAGGGATGTGAAACTGGAATGGCAGCAGTCAGAGAAGGGAGATGCTGTGGTAAAACAGGTGGACAAGGGAAGTGAAGACCTGGTGAACCACAGTGACCATGTGAAAGAAAAAGATAAGAGTCCCTCAAAGAAAGCAGAGGTGAAGAATGAGGATGTGAATGCTAAGGCTAAAAGTGATGGGTCAAAACCAAATAAAACTGATGAGAAAATTATGAACTGTGTGGTTAAAGATTCTCCAAAGAGTAAGATGAAAGAGGAAGAGAATGAAGATGAGGATTCAAGCATGTTTGATGAACTGATGGAGCAGGTTCGCAGCAATGACAGCTCCCTCACAGAGCTCAATGTCAACAACTCTGAAGTCATCAAGACTAAGACGCTGATTGAGTTTACACAAGCTCTGAAGGACAACACACACATTAAGACTTTGGCTTTAGCCAACTGCCGAGCAGATGACCATGTAGCATACGCCATATCAGGCATGCTGAGGAGTAACAAGACCATCACAAGCGTCAACGTGGACTCCAACCTGCTCACAGGCAAAGGCATCTTATCTCTGATCCAAGCCCTGCAGTACAACTGCACTCTGACCGAGCTGCGCTTTCAGAACCAAAGGCACGTCTGCGGAGGGAAAACAGAGATGGAGATGGTGAAGGTACTCAAAGAAAATACCACACTCTTGAAACTGGGCTACCACTTTGAGCTGGCAGGACCCAGGATGACAACGACTAACATTCTGAGTCGGAACATGGACAGGCAGAGGCAGAAACGGCTCCAGGAGCAAAAACAGGCTTTGGCGAATGGAGAGAAGACATTGAATGTACCCAAAACAGGAAGTGCATCTCTGAGGAATTCGCCTAAAGCTTCCCCAAAACCATCCCCGATCCCGTCCCCTATGCCATCTCCAAAGCTGACCCCCAGAAGAGAAGCAGGAGGCCTGACACCGCCGCCCCCTCCTCCGCCTCCAGGTGGAGCTCCTCCCCCTCCTCCTATGCTCAATATTAACTCACTGAAAAACTCTCTAACTCCAGTGTCACAGAGGAAAGTGGACGGGAAAAGTGCAGGCGGGACCAAGAACTCAAGGGATCAACTGCTTGCTTCAATCCGGACGAGCAACATTACCCAACTAAAAAAGGTTTGTATGCAACAAGTTACAGTGTCACATAAACACCCTTAGAATGGAACAGAATGACATTATTATCATTGTGCAATATCAGAAGTGTATTGCAACATTATTTAATATTATGGATTTACACATTATTTCAAATTAAACTTCTGGGCCTATAAATTACAAGTGTCTAATATGAAGAAAAAAATTACTTAATATAAAACATGTTTTTGGTATTTCTTTGAAACAGAATCTTTGTGCTTTTAGACAGATACCATGATCGTACTGTGAGATTATTACAGAATACTGTGCCACGAGATTTAGATATTTTTATGCCAAGATAGTCTTTTTACATATTTCCAAGTTGTGTTATTTGATAAAGCATCAAAGTGTGATTACAACTTTTTTCCCTTTCTGGAACCCATCGCAAGATCAGGATTTTTGCTTTTCTTAAAACTTGGGGCTAGTTTTCCAAGTAATTGAAACATCCTTTTCTCCACAGGTGCCGGTGCCCAAGTGGCTGCAGTAAAAGTGAAGAGAGCGAACGCTATCAAACTTTAGGTAGGTCAAGCCAGACTTCATAGGATATTTTTGGTGCACCTACAGCATAAAAATAGACCTGAAAGAACATAAGGAAATCGAAAGCTATGTTAAGGCAGACACTTGAAAAAGTATGTGTCTGATCTTTTTTTGCTAGTAAGAATAACACGCTCCTATTGTTGCTTCCAAGTCTTACTTTAAGTTTAAGACATAAACACTGCCCTGAGCGACACCTGGATTTCTAGAAGACGTGAATTTGAACTTCAAGGTAAGAATAACATTGTGAACATAGCAATGCAATGGGAAAGACACCATTCCCATCAAGCCTCACAATGAGTTCTCCTTCAAACACTGGACCAAAAGACTCTATGGAGAATGAGTGAAGCTGAATGTACAGAATGGTTTGTTTGTATTGATGCTTTGCTGAGTATTTGCACTAGAATATAATAAGAATGTTATAATATGTTATTATGTGGTGAGTGATATGAGCTTTTAAGAATACATACTATTCAAATAATTGTAATAGGACCATTTACTCCTTTTTAAAATGTATTATTATTTTCGTTTGTAGATTGGGAGTCAATGGTTTGAATGGGAATATCAGGGAATTGACAAACATGGCACCCTAATTTAGATGATATTGTTCATAATAAGTACTTTGTAAGAAATGCTAAGACATCTCAGATAATATTGAATGGATTTTAATGCAGCCTCCGAAGTATCATGCTTAGATAGCATGGTAAATCAATCAATTTGTATCATCAGGAAGATTATATAACACCGTAATCGTCTCGTAATGTAAATTTGGAATTTGATTATAATTCACTTTTTTGGTACTTTACGTGTTAAGTTACTACATACAGCCATTACTTCATGTTGACTTTTGCCGTACGAAGTGAATGTCACAAAAGCTAAAGATGATGCGTTTGTGTGCAATTGTTACGGAACTTGTATGTCTTCAAATAAATGCTTCCAAGTGTATATTTCACAAGTGTCCACTCAGTGTCTGAATGACTGTGTATAAGTGTGTTAATTATGGAAAGTATGTGTCTTTTCGTTGTGTTGAGTTTCGCTATATCTTTATGCAGAAATGGAAAAAATCAGTAAATCACATTGATTCATCTGCTGCTTTACAGAAAGTATCAAGTGATATTTATTGAGGGATCAAAACAATATTGATGTTTCAGATACTTTTCTTATCCATGCACTAAAACACTGTATGTGTGGTCTGTTGATTAGTCTACGTAATAGATCCGTTTTCCATTGAGCAGTGGCCTTTGCTGGACCAGTATATCTTCTGTCCGTCAGCCGTGTGGACAAACATTAGCTTTTTGTTCACAGGAGAGAGAAGTTTGTTTATGTCTCCATCGCTCTCTCCCTGCTCTGCATCCACCAAATGTCTATATTTGGGCATTTCTCAATGAGTACTTGCACTGGGCTGTGGGCTAGACAGTGGTCTGTCTTTTTGCTTGAGCTTTTTATGACTGGAGGAGAAAATACAGCAAATTGTGAGGATTATTGATACAACAGGCCTGAATCGTCACATCAGCAAAGATGGGAGGAAACCTGCTCTTTTCTATCTTTTTATTTGCAAAACAAATACATACGGGTCAGGCACCTCGTTCATTGACATCATCACAATGTCACCAATTTTATTTATGTGCATAGGCCCTTTACAGGTGTTTTGTTTGTTTGTTTGTTTGTTTGTTTGCTCACAAACCAAATCATGGGGACATATTTTGCTTAGTGGGTGCTGAGAGACAAAATTGCCCACAAAAACGCCTATTTATTAATATTACCTGCAATGCACAAACTATTCACCAGGGGGAGCTGCAGCACTCTCAGCTCCCTTAGTTCCCACAGCCTTGCTCACAAACAATGAATGATTATTTGTGGTCCAAAATCTTACCAAATTTGCCACATTTCTAACATCCCCTTCTTCACACTGATGAGTTTATAAATGCATTTCAAACTTTCAACAAGCATGTATAGGGAATTCTATTGCTTTAATTGAAATGATGATTCAAAATAACTTTAATAGGTTATTTATACATTTTTAATAATTAACTTTCCTAGGTCCTATATAAATGTCTTCTGGGTCTCATCAGGAGTGGTTCCAAAGTATATAGAACAAAAGTTGGGACACAATCATATTTTAGAGTTAGTTATGTCCACACTCATTTTTGATATTCCTCATGCGTTTCTAGCATCCCAATTCTTCATAGGGAAGAGCTCATAAACAGCACGTTTCTCAACTTTCAGGGTCACTTTACAGGGTTCGGGCTCAATTATGCAAATGACTTACGTGCCCTTTTTTGAGCGAGAGAATGGTGGTTATAATTAAGATGCAGAGAGTATTTTCACCAATGTCTACTTTAACAGTTTTTAAAAGGAGGACAAAGCGCATTTATTCCACTACCAGGGAATGTTTCATGTACATGGCCTTCAAGTAAACATAAGACCCTTACTGTATTTTCTTTATTGCGAGCTTTACACCTTTAACGTGTGTATTTGTTTATGCTATTAATAATGCTGAATTGAAATGGCACAGTCTATTGGGATGTTACCAAATATATTTTTTATTTCAATATAATAAAAATAATAATTGAAAATATAACATTGATCAATGATAGGAATTAATAAAAATGCTTTAAAACATATTACTTTCAAAATTAAAATAAAGCAAAAATACAAAACAAATGTCGAACTTAACCTTTCAATGACTTTTTTATGCTTTTTTTTACAAGCAAATCTCAGAGTCAAATTCAAACGTAAAAAAGCAACAACAAAGCAGTATAAAGCGTAATATGAACATTCATAATTAATGTGTTTTGTATAATTTTCATATATAAATTAATATTTAGTTATAGGATATATAGTATACATTTGCATTATTCGTCAAATTTATCTTTTCAAATATTTTCATACATATTATGTAACACAATATATATTATTTTTTTGTTTTGTTTTTAAATTACGTTTCTTTAAAGGTTGTTTGAATAGTTTTGTTTCATGTTTGATTCCATCGCCGTTAACACGTAATTTCGTCACGTGCCGTAAACTGTGACGTGACGTCAGAGGGAACATCCGAGGAACAAAATGGAGGAGTATGCCAGAGAGCCTTGGTGAGGACTTACACAAACATGTTATTTTTCGGGCGTTTTAGACAACTAAATGTAAATGTGTTCGGTTTGAGATGCTTACATCATGACAGTGCTTTTGACTGTCTCACAAAGCTGTTTGTTCATTAAAATACTCATAATCCCGGGTCGTTAGCTTCTGTTAGCATCAACGCTAACTCCACATTGAATTCTAATGACAGTCTGTGCTAGCATGATGCAAGGGTCCTATCACGTTGTAGTGACCTTGTGCGGCTTTGCTGTCACATGTCGTTAAAATTGCGCAAAATGCTTGTTGTCTCTCATTGAAATGATTTTAAACATGATGTACAAGATTGAAGATTGAATAGATTGAATTTTGATAAGGATAGAATTTGCCTGAGATGCTCGTCTACGTTATTTACATGTTCTGTAGCTGATGGCTAGCATGACACGAACATCCCCTTAAAAACAACACATTCAATGGTTTGTAAATGTAATTCATGTTTTGCTCTGAATGCTTGTTTATATTTTGCCGTATCCTGTTCGTTTTGGTGGATGTTCAGTTTTATTCTGTGGTGACAAGTGTTTTTTACATTATGTTTACTGTAGAGAACAGCTGTGCTATGTACTTTCAAAGCGCATTAAAAGAAACTATATGTTGTTGATGGTTGAAAATGGTTGTCTTTAAGGCACTATACATGAGTTTTTTTTTTAATATGACAAACAAAGAAAGAGGGAGCAGAACCCTAACCCTTAACTTAAATTGTTAGTTGTGGTCTTAACTCATTCCTAACTTTCCTAACATTTCTAGCATCCCAGTTTTTCTCAAGGATGAGCACGCATCACAAATTAAATTATAATTAAATTAATTATAAACTAAATTAGGACACAATATATGTTCCACTTCTCGAAGAAACAAATCCGTAATTGGGCCTTTAAGATGTGCCACATATATAGACATTTTAGATTTTTAGCAAGCAATAAGGCTTTTTGAACCCTTTAAAAGACGTATACAAAAAAATGTTTAGTTTATTAATTTCAGACTTACAAACGCAGTAGGCCACAAGGACACGTGATTTGAAAAGGGGGTGGAAAAAGCATTGGTTTTAAAATTCCAACCCCTCACCATACACCCATCACCAACATTTCACTACAGTAATGCATAACAATACATACAATACAGTTACAATGGCACACCTACAACATTCACACCAGACAAGACAGGCCCAAACACACTCTGACCCTGTACCCACTCCTTTTAATGGCATCCATTCTGTTCAAGGCATCAGTGTCTTTCCCCTATAAAAATGTTGGGCATTCCCATAGTTTTTTGTTGTTGGTATTTTCTTGATAGCCTTGAGGCCTCAATGGTATGTGGTCTTATTCTTTGTGATGCTTGATTGTGATGTAGTTGTACCTCTGTAACTGAACATATTATGTGTGAACAAATTATGTTTACCTTTAGTTGTAATATATAATGTCTGTTTGTAGTCCATGGAGGATTGTGGATGACTGTGGAGGAGCTTTCACAATGGGGGCTATCGGTGGAGGCATATTTCAGGCTGTTAAAGGCTTCCGGAATGCACCCTCTGTAAGTATTTCTGATTGGTCATGTTTTTGACTTTGTCACCTATTTTGCACTGGCTGAAGTATTGTTGTGTATTTTTTGTAGGGGATGCCCCACAGAATGAGAGGGAGTATGACAGCAATCAAAACTAGAGCCCCGCAGCTTGGAGGTAAATATGTTAAAACTGTTGAGTTTTCCAAACGCCAAAACAATATATTCAAAAAAATGTTGAAATTTGACAGGAAAATTATGTGCTGTCTTTGTTTTTATAATATATACAACATTTCTGTCTTTCTAAATTTGACAGCATGTGGTTAATTACTAATTATTAACTAGTAACGAAATATCTACTTAGGCCACCATTTCCAAAGTAGTTTTAAAAAATGTTACAAAGACGTAATATTAGAAATTTTGTATTCACATTGGGCTTTCAGGGAGCTTTGCGGTGTGGGGAGGCCTCTTCTCTATGATCGACTGCAGTTTAGCAAAAATACGAGGCAAAGAAGATCCTTGGAACTCGATCCTGAGTGGAGCTTCAACAGGAGCGATCCTTGCTGCAAGAAGTGAGTAATCTGTTTAGAACATAGCAAATAATACGCCTTATGTTAAAGCAGAATGGGAATTACATTTTAGTATTTTCTTAACACAACACTTGATCATCCTAGTGCACCGATCATAAGCCACATTTACAATAAGTAGCAACAGCCATTGAACTGATTAATGCAGCTGTTTGTTGTCTGAAATGCTAATATAATGCATGTGGTTTGGACAGATGGACTTGTGGCCATGGCGGGGTCTGCAGCGATGGGTGGTATTCTCTTGGGGTTGATAGAGGGCGCTGGTATCCTGCTAACAAGATTTGCCTCAACACAATTCCCAACTGGTTGGTTTTTTTAAAATTGAAATATATAAAGTTTAAAAATAGATTGTAGAAACTGTTTTTATGACTATGTTTTTTCCTTCAGGACCCCAGATGGCAGAAGAGCCAGGCCCTGCTCCAGTGGGGTCCCCCTCTTTTGGAGACTATAGACAGTATCAGTGAGGGGACACACTTGTTTTCTTCTTGGCCTTTTATGGATTCCTTGCTGAAGTTGCAAACCATGATTGGAGATGGACAGTAGCCACACATCACTGATCACTCGGACTGTGACAAGTCTCAAGTTTGCGTGATTAAAAGAGTAACAAAGACTGGAACTGCCTTTTGCCATTTCAACCTTGTCATCTGCAATGTTTTCACTTTGATTGGACATGTGATCAGTTTGCTTGTATATTTTGGTTTGTATGAGGCGGCACAAGCTATTTTTCTGACAGACTTAATTCAGAAGTACACATCTGCTGCAACGTGACACTTGTGAGCAGTACATTAATATTCTCAACTGTCTATATCATTATTTTGCCATTATTGTGGACCGGCCATTAGTTTTTGTTATTATTTTTTTTTTTTTTCAAATGCTTATCTTCTATCCCACCAGCTATTCCTGAAATATTTGTTTTTTATTATTTATTTATTCTTTGTGGTGTGCTGTGTGGTATCACATTTTATGTGAAACTTTTACATTAAAAAGTGGAATATTTGCAAATGACAAACAATGGCACATCGGCATCATGGACTAGCATGACTTGAGCAGGGGGTTGTTGATATTATATCTGTATGACTGATTATTGTATGTTCAAATATACAATAAAAATGTTTATTGTGATGTTTCTGTGTTGTAATTTTATGATGCAAACCTACAAAACGATTTACAAGCACAAAAATGTGTGTTCCTATTAAAACTGGCATCAACAAGATAGACTCCCAAAATTCCCACTTATGTTTAATACAAAGAAACAAAGCCTGTACAGTAGGGTTCAATCTCAGTTTTAAGATACAAGGATATGACAGACCTATATAAACAGCGACTTATTTTTCCCTCCTTTTTCATTTTGCTTTGTGTATGAATATCATTTAATATTCACTCACCACGAGATGGCAGTCAACCATCAACTTTTTGGTGGTTTCTGTTGTCAACATAGACATAAGGAAGCATTTGGGCCTCTCCCTTGTTTGGCCTGAGGCTAGAGCTCTGTCACTCACCTGTTCATCAGGATAAATACTATAATATTATCCTATAAATAAGTATAAATACAGGTGAAGGACTTTCACTAAGATGGTTTCAATTGATGTCGAAAGGTTTGAACTGATCTTGACATGCAGTGGCACACGCTCAAAAAGGCCCTATACCTGATGTAGTTGTGTCCTTCACTACACTGTTATTGAAAATAAATAATATAATGTGCACCTAGTTCTAAAAGAAGAAGCTGTTTTCTATTGCAACTTTAATAATCGATCTTTGTACATTTAATTGACTTGTTTTCTCCCAGTTTCTGAACAGATATTGTTGTTGGCTACGGTTATATCTTTTTTATGCAACAATACGAACCTAGACATCAATTTCAGAACGATACGATAAATCATTTTTAAAAATATCGGTACAAACCTAGGTTCCGATATTTTGAGCACACTCTAACTGTGCACGTTGTTAAAAGTTCATATAAACTCATCCCTGTAAAGAACCGGGATGTTTGGAATTTGTGATGAAAGTTAAGACTGAGTTTGGGCTACAACTAACAATTTAATTAACTTGCTCCCTCTTTCATTGTTTGTAATCAGAAAATTAGGGTCTTTACGTCGGGGCATTAGGAGATGCTTACAATAAGTTGCCTGGGAGGATATGGTCCAAATTAGTGAAGCTGTTTAGGTAATTCAACTTATTAAATCATTTGGAGGACAGCCAGATTCAACCAGAACTTGGAGCAATTTATTACACACTCACTTGCTGTGCTTTATTGTGCAATAAAATCTAGGAGTAATCATGGACTCAGACCTGAACTTAAACAGCCACATTAAAGCAATGACAGCTGCTTTTAACCATCTAATAAAAACAGAGTGTCTACCAGACTTAGAGAGACTAATCCATGCGTTTGTCTCCAGCATGTTAGACTACTGTGACGGCTCATTGGACTCTAAATGAGCTGTCAAACATTTGCAGTACATCCAGAACGCTGCTGCTCGAGTCCTGGCTAGAAACAGAAAATGTATCCATAATAGTCCAGTGCTCAGGTCTCTGCACTGGCTTCCTGTTGCTCAGATAACAGACTTTAAAGCAGCTCTGGTTATCTACAAGTCACTTCATGGTCTTGCTCCAAAGTACATCTCAGACATTTTAGAACCATATGAACCACCTCGGCCTCTGAGATCATCAGGGAGTGGTCTCCTGCTGGTCCCAGAGTCAGGAGTAAACACAGTGAGAACCTCAGGGAGAGGTCTCCTGCTGGTTCCACAGACAGGACTAAACACAGTGAGGCTGCATTTCAGTTTTACGATATCTGGAACAGATTTACAGAAGATGTTAGACAGGCCTCAACCTTGACAGTTCTTTTTAGCCGTGCATATGACACTGAAAGTGTTTTATCTGCTCTCTTCAATTTTAATGTAATTATTGATAATTGATGATATTTGTGTTTTCTTTATTGGTTTTATCTAGCCTGGTTAACACCTGACTAAATCACAAGTGAGACGACTCAGAGAGAAATAAAAGGCAGTGGGAGGACCGGGATGGGCGTGACCAGACTCGGTTTTATCTGCTTTCCTGTAATTTCATATTTCTGTGAAGCACTTTGAATTCCTTTGTGTATGAATTGTGCTCTACAAATAAAATTACCTTGTCTTGCCTATAATCCCACCCATTTTTAAAGGCTAGGAGCATCTCAGACATTTTAGAACCATATGAACCACCTTGGGCTCTGAGAACCTCAGGGAGAGGTCTCCTGCAGGTGCCAA
>JAADKR020000022.1:7694118-7706905 GCA_011763505.2 Lythrypnus dalli | reverse complement strand
GTTAATTTTATCTGCCTTCTGTAATTTTATGTTTCTGTGAAGAACTTTGAATTGCCCTGTGTATGAATTGTGCTCTACAAATAAACTTGCCTTGCCTTGCCTTTATAGACGCACCCAGATGTGTGAAATAAGTCATAATAATAATAAAAAAACTCTTGGTTCATTTTACTGTGTTGACTGACTCAATGGGAATACACGAATTAGTTTGAAGGAAATTGATCGTGGTAGTTTTGAGAAACAGTGAATCTATTTTGCATTGAGTAACATTTGGTAAACCCTAATTTCTTTAAGGGACCGTTATCATGCAAATACTGCGGGAGGCTCGTGCCCTTTTAAGAAAAAACTTGAATCAGCGCGTGAGTGACGTCCGCTGCGCACGAGCCGGAGCTGACACTTCGCGGAGCGGCGAGAGAGACAGCGAGCGACGAACGGTGAGCGCAAACGCCAAAAACTTTAGCAGCCTTCTACAAACCGCCTCGCAATGAGTCGTTTACTGCGACGTATTGCCTGCGACCACCCGGGAGGACGCGACGAAGAGCGCGTGTGTTTAGCGTTGTAAACGTAAAAAAAAGAATGTGTACAAGCTCTTAACCCAGAGAGTGCACACTCCCATTTTAGTCAAGGCCAGGCGGAAGGGCAGGTAACGCTAGCATTTGCTGGATATTTCTCGTGCTAAAACGCCAGTACAGGAGTTTATATGAATCCAGTGAAGCTTGTCCCTTTGTGAAATGTGAAGCCGGCCTGCTGTGCGATGGTTTTTGACAGGAATGCACTCAGAGGAACGGAATGTGTGCGGCTAAGCTAAAAGCTAGCGCTTGTTGCAAACGTTAGCGGCTAGCGGCTAAGTGTCGGCGGCCCGTAGAAAGCAATGGGTTAAAGCTAGCTAGTTAGCAGCTCAAGCTAACGAGCCTGATCTAACGGTGCTCAAGGCTGTGTGATGTATGGAAATTGGATTGTTTATGAGCAGATGTCGAGCCCCAGTCCACCGGATTAAACACAGTGTCGTTTTATGGATTTATCTGTAAGCAGGCTTATCATTTGGAGCACTATTTGCAGGGTGATGTGTTGGCTAGTGTGTAATGATCACAGTTGGGAGTTTGTCTGTGGTTTAGTCACAGCCACAGATTGCAGGGATTTATCGTGACCCGGAGTGATAAAGGCATATGCTATAGAAGTAAACAAATTAGGTAGATTCCGATGGACCAAAGGGAGAGATGCAAGAGCTGGGGCTTTATGGCACTGACAGTCTGTTGTTCGAAGTGATTTGTGTTAGACAGCCATAGGAAAAGGTGTGTACTCAGAAAAAAACCTCATAGTAGGCCTGGGAATGTCTTTGGAGTAATCTGATTGTATTCTAGATTGCATTTTGTGTTGTGTATATCGAGCATGTCTCAGGGTGGGTTCATTTAATACTTGTTTGTTTTACTGTCAAATAAAGTGCTAGGTTTATTACTTCTAAGGCCATAGTAGCTCAGCCATACAACTATTAGTGACTATTCTCAATGGTGAGCTTGAACTTTGACCCATAGGTGCTAGGACTATCACCTTTTTTCTTTTAAGAGTATAAAGTAAACTTAATCACCCAATATTTTTTTTCAGTTTGCAACAATGAAAGAAAGAGCAATTAAATTAAATTCTTTGCTGTGCTCCATACTCATTCGTAACTTTTTGTGTGTTTATAGGCACTTTTCAGGGTCAATGTCACAGAAATGTTAGAAAAACTAGCTTGCACATTAATGAAGTTGATGCAAATGCTTTATAATTAGATTGGCACAGTATTCCACAATAACAATGTTCTTGAGGTGTTGCACTCCATAAAAAGTCAGGTATAGTGCCTTTTAAGGAGTTCTAAGCTTTATTCACTGTATTTTTGTTTGCTTGACGCTTTTTGCTGCAAAGAGTTTTTGTAAGAACGTGTAATATCCTATGCCCCATCTCCACCCAGCAGTTTGAAGCCACAGCCTGCAGACCCCACTTCCCCATCTGTGTGGTGGTTCTGCTGCTGTCTCGAGCCCCAAACAGGAACAGAGACTGGAAGGGGCTATTTTAGTGACCGCTCCTCTCCAGTTCCATCCTCTCGGCATGGGGGCTGTCTTGTCTTGAGAAGCGCTGTGGAAAGAGGATGTGGTTACAGGTCAGGGCCTGCCGACTGACAGCGCTTTTTTGTCAGTTACACATCTTTGGCATAACTTAGTCACAGTGCCATTTTGTGCGGCTGGTGCAGTTTCAGTGTGACTCACAAACTCTGCTTAGTTGCAACGGACTTCAGAAGAGTTGATCAGGGAACATTGTTGGACTTTGCATATGTCTGACTGCGTGAATGATTTTGGTTCCCTGCATCTTCAGTTGATTTTAGGTCACAAGCATGTGGAGTAGGGCTGCATGATATTGAAAAAAAACTTGTATGCAATATTACGATAGCAATATTAGTGCAATGTGTTCCTGAACTGTTTCACCTCTGTGTGTTCCATTTAAATTAAGAGTTCGTTTTCAGCAACTTATGTTTAAACAAAACACAAATTCAGGACCAAAGAAAGACACAAAAAACAAAATCAGAACCAAAACAAGGATAAAATGGAACTAAAATAGAAAAATTAAAACTAAAGCTTTTACACATTTAAAAGTTCCATCAATTGGCAAAAAATGTGTCGATCCAACTCGTGATTTTGTGATATGGATATTGCATCACTTTATATCGCGATACAATATTTTTTGAGATATATATTGTGCAGCCCTATTAAAAACAATATAACATTGACTAATATGGTTTATGAACATAGCTAGATGACCTCAGCTTAAACAAAATACAATTGCTTTCCACGCCCAGACCATTTAGCACACGCGCACTCGCAAGAAAATCAATTTTACTCCTCCAAACTACTAACCAGGTTGTGTTATTGCCACAGGGGGCTGAAGACCTAATGATTAAAAAGCCCCATGATGAACAAAGAGATTGACACCAGTTTTTAGATTGAGATTTCTATTTATTACACGGCCCCATTCACAATAACATTTTTTAATGGTCTGAAAAGAGGAGTATAGTAAAATATTGCAATGAAGATGGAATGAAGTAATATAACAAGCTAAAAACATTTAGGTAACAAATATTTTGGCTCAAGAACTTATTTCAGACATAATTATCTGAATACTAGTCATATAGAAATTTATACTTAAACACCTTACTTATAAGCTGGATATTGATTAGTTATTTTCTGAAATGTGCTTTGTATTGCATAAAAGCTAAATTTTCTGCTCTTATTTAAGTTTCTCAAGCTGTTGAGTAATACATTTTTCATATTATTAATTCCAACCACCCCCCCCCCAGTGTCTTCTTAAGTTTTCTTGATAAATTTGTGGAAAGTAGGCAATTAGTCTTCATATGAAAATATAGGCCAGACCAGTGTTTTGGAAGAAGAGCTTTTAATAGCAGACTGAACTTGCCATTATATAATTGGAAATGTTCAATACTATATCAAATAAATAACTTCTGCCTTGAACTAAGCCTGAACAGTTCATCAAAGTTGACAGAACATGTCTCTTTGTTACAGATTATAACCAGTTTCAAGTCAAATCAAATAAACTACTTTTTTTTAGTAGAAAAAACTTGAATCTTCAACAGGACAGGGTTGGTTGAGTAGAGGACGTTTCGCTTCTTGTCGCAGAAGCTGTCCAGTTGAAGATTCAAGTTTTTTCTACTTTGACCACTACGTGGACGACTGAGAGTCTACATATACTTTTTTTTTTAACTTTTGGAACTTTCAAAAGTGCAAATGCTCAATTTTAATTCTAATTATCTAATTTATTTCCATCTGTGCCTTATTTTGGTCCCGATTTTGTCTTTGGCCTCTTGTTTTGGTCCTGATTTTGTCTTTTGGCTCTTGTTTTGGTCCTGATGTTGTCTTTTGTTCCTTGTTTTGACACAATTTGCTGAAAATGGTGGGTGCCTTCATAGGAACAGCACAACAGTCAGAAGCAAACCACACAAGTTTAGTCGTGCTTCGTCAGAAAACTAAAAGTCTAATCCTACAGCCGTGACCTGTTTTTGTTTTTGCATTTGTGACTGACTGCTCCCGGATCCCCCAGAAGCTCGTGGTTTTTCGCAAGGCCGGCGTGAACATGTGATGTAATGTGCGGCTTCGGCAAAGGTAATGAGTAACCTGTGGCTTATTGGCATCTGCAGTGGCTGCTATTACCCCGAACGCCCAAACCATGAACGACTGGAAACGCGCAAAGTGCCATGTTCGCAGGGAAAACAATTGTGCTCAAGTACTGCTTTTTGAACCACAGGATATTAGGGCTGCAACATATTAAAAAAAAAGAAGGGATTTGCTATACAGATGTGCAATGTCACGATAAAGATATTACGATATTTTACTAAGTATGTTCCATTCAATTTAAACACAGATCGTGAGTAAGTTTCCAGCAAATTATGTCAAAACGAGGCACAAAAGACAAAATCGTGACCAGAACAAGACGCAAAAGACAAAATTGGACCGAAACAAAGAACAAAAAGCTAAACCATGACCAAAACAAGGCACAAAAGACAAAATCGGTATCAGGACCAGAAGACAAAATCGGGACCAGAACAAGACCAAAAAAACAATCAGGACCAAAACTAGACCAAAAAGACAAAATCAGGACCAAAATAAGGCACAAAAGACACAACCAGATCCAAAACAAGACACAAAAGACAAAATCAGGACCAAAACAAAGCACAGAAGACAAAATCGGGACCCAAACGAGGCACAAAAGATAAATCATGACTAATCAAGGCTAAAATGGAACTAAATTAAAAAACCTTTGCACATTTAAAGGTTCCAAACATTTTAAGCCAAGTAGGCAAAAAATTGTCGATCTCATTCAAATTAGTGATTTTGCAACCGTCATATTGCAATACAATATATTTTGCGATATACAGGATGTGAGCGTCTTTGTTTTCCACAACAGTTGGACTAGAGGGTGTGACTGACAGCTCCTCGCCCGCCCTCCAACGCTGAGTCAGTTGTTGTGACAGCTTTATGCGTCTAGGATTAACCCAGACCAGGAAATCGTGCGCCTGGATGCAGGAGTTAAGCCCAGTCGGTCATATCAATTTTGTCCACTCTTTAGCTTAATGGCCCCTACTGTTTCTTTCCCCTTGAAGCCTTGACATGTTTTCTTTCACGAAAACATCTAGAGTTGTCTTTCATATCTCGATAAATTGCCTATTCAGTCAGTCTCCTGTGTTAATCAAGTCCAGACAGCTTCACTGGTCTTTGTAAATAGCTCATAGCAATCGGCTAATGTTTTAGCCATTTTTTTAACTACTTCACTCAAGAGATTAATTAATTTTACCTCTATGTATAATTTATCAAACTTGTTTGACTTGATTTTTTGTGCATTTGTCACACTTAAATGATTCGACTTCAAAACTATTTAATTTTTTTTTTTTCGAAATATTTTTTTTTTTAATAAGATGGCCAAAAATCTATTTGGCCCTATAAGTAAATTCACACAACCTATTGTGTTTGCAGTTTGATTTATATCAAGATGCAGTTCACTCTGTGTGTTTTAAACATATTCAGGATGAGGACTGTGAGAAGAAGGAAACCTGAATGAAGTGCTACATGTTTGTAGAGGTCTGAACTACAGGGTTAAGATAGGTCCATGGAGGCGGGATATTTTATTGTTTGGAAAATAATCTGATGTCCACAAAAGGACTGCAATAAATGATTATTTTAGTGATTGATTAATCGGATGATTTACAACTGATCTGACTTTTATCACATGAAGCTAGTGTGACGCTGCTTTAGGACATCTTGACAGAATAAACTTAAAGGTACTGTTAGTAGGATGCTCTTGGCGTTTAATCTAAAGACACTAACGTGAATTTGAGCTGTTCAAAGGTTAAAGTGCAGGCATGAGCACAAGTTTAACAATATGTAAACATGCCATATTTTATTTGAAAGCTAAGGCCCTCTAGAATTTAGTGATTTAGGTTTAACTATTAGAAGCCAAATAAGACATGATTGGGGACAAGTAGAAGTTAGAGATTCCCTTTTAGCCGTAGGATCTGGCAGGAATAAGTGTGAGGTTAATTTTTTGATTAAGCTCCTAACTGCGTGCATATTTTATTCTTGATCTGTCGGAGTGGGGCGACAGTGGCGCAGATGGTAGAGCGGGGTGGCTTAAGATCGGAGGGTTGGCGGTTCAAACCCCGCTCCCGTATGTGCATCCTGTCGTTGCGTCCTTGGGCAAGACACTTCACCCTACATGCCCCCAGTGTTTGCCCCATCAGCGCCGTCCTCCCATGGACCCACCCCCTGCGAGAGGAGCCACAAGGGCAGCTCAATGTCTCATGGGCAGCTAGGACTGCTGCCCCCGATGATGAATGAATAAATCTGTCAGAGTGCACGTATTTCCCTGAAACAAATAATCACTACTAAAATAGTTGACAACTACTGTATTCCATTAATAAATTAGTTGAGCCCTAGTCCACAATAATTGCAGCCTTTTCATCAAACTAATTGAGACTTGTCAAATTATTTTAAAAAGCACTATCTAGCCCGTCGCTAAATGATGCATAGTTTTGAGCTCCGAGTCCAGGCTGCTGCGATGATGTTCTGTGTCACTCCTTATTTGCAGGGATTACGGCGAGAGTAGCCACAGCGGTGTTTTGTTGTGTTTTGGCTGCCTGCAAAGCCGTAGTGGTGGAACCGGCGAGCCTTACATCGCAGCCAGATATCCTTAAATGGCCCTGTGAGCGTTTGAGCGTCAAGCCGGGAGACAGAGTGCGCAGTGAGCGACGCCTCATGAAGTTTTCCTGGAATCAAAGTTTATATACAAGAGCGGCGCATCCCATTCTGTCATGGCCTATATTTAGAGTTCACCCGGCTCAGGGATGGCCGAGCAAATGGGCTGTGTCATATGCATTGTGTCACCGCGCAGTAGAGATGACTAGGAAAATTGGACTTAATGTTGAAGTACAGCGGGTTCAGAAAGTTAACACATCTGTTTTAGTATGTTGCAGCCTCATACTAAAATGCTAGCCTACAACAATACGGAACAAAAAAGGCATTTCAAACATTTTGGGAAATAGAAAATGGTACAATAGATCATTCCATTGCTCTTAATCATATTTGTTGTGATTTTCATTCAAAGGGAAAAGGATAATGGGTCAGGGGCTAACTAAGCCAAAGATTCCACTTTGTATGGAATGCCTTGTGTAGCTTTTTTAGTTAATGGTATGTAGTGTATGGCGTCTTTGTTACTGCAGCAAACACTAATTACAATGTCCATCCGTAAAGCCCTGTTAGTTCTCCTGGTTCAGTTCTGGTTCAACGTCCTACAGAAACGGGGCCAAACCTTTATGGGAAATGTTAGGTTAAAGCCACCCTATGGAACTTTGATGTATAAAACAAACTTGTAAGTGGCACTGTGGGTGATCATATACGGTACTTGTTTACTTTTCTAGGAGAGCCCCAGGGTCTTAAATCATTAAAAAGGTACTAAATTTGATCATGCCAAATTTAAGGCCTTAAAAAAATTAAACATAACAAAAAAACATTATTTTCTTTTACGATTTTTGCGTAGATTTGTCCATGGAACAAGAATGAGTTGTTTTGCCTTTTTGTCTACTTTTAAATGTTTTCCTGTTTATTCTTGCTCCAATTTCATACATTGTGTTTCTTTCAGCACTTTTTAAGAAAACGTTTAAACAAAATGCACATATTTTTGTCAGAATCTGCTTTAAAATGTTTAGTTTTTAAAATCATGCTCTTTAAAATCCTTAGTGCCGATAAAAAGGTTTAAAATACATACTTCAAATTTTCAAGCGATAATCTTATATTTATGAGGAGCTTATTTTATTACCATTATTGTTTGATTTTTATATGCTTTTTATTTACATTGAGGAAAAAAATCTATCCTTTGGCCCGCAATAGTGGCATTAAATTTCACTGTGAGGGCATTAATTATTAAAGTCTATAATTTCATTTGGCCAAACCTGGTGCTGCCGTGTTTTTATATGAAACATCTCTTTTACATAGTTCTCGGATTGCACTAACCTAAACTGCTGCAAAATAGTCTTCAGATTGGCACGTTTTTCTATTTTTGAGTAAGTGGGAATTGCACGGACTAATGTGCGATTATATATATATAGTTCCCTTGTAAGCCTTTATCTTTATTCTTTTTTTTAAGAACATACAATTATTTCACGCCCCCATTTTTCCCACGACTCCCACAGCCTTTCAAATGTGAGCTGCAGGTCAGTGCGTACAGAAGGCACAGAATAATCAACTCAATGTCCTCAGAGAAATTTTTATGTTCCTCATATTAAATTTAAATAGACATAGGCACAGTTGCGATTTTGTTTTAGTTTTGTTTTAGTGCTTGAAAACCAGGCTTTATTGGCTTAAGTTTGTAAGAAATTCTCGTTTGGCTCCAACTTTCACCTTCTGTGCATGGGTGAAAAAGGACTCGCACATTTTTTATATGTAGAGAACGTGTATCATGTTTTTCTTTGGATATATTGAGGTTGATTTTTGATCATTTAAAAAAAAAAATACAGCTTTTAACAATTGATAATAATTCCTTTAAAAAAATGCTAATTCAAAATTGATCATAAATGGTGATTTTAATAGAGAATACTTTCTGTCCTGTGATATTATTCGTCATATGTTTGGTAAGGGTAGGATTAGGGTAGGTATGGGCAAACTTTTTGATGCAAGGGCCACTCTGGGTTTTTGAACTTGGCGAGAGGGCCTGACCAGTTGCAGTTTGAAAATTGTACTTATTTGAAATGCCCCAAAAGATACTATAATTGCCCATAAACATCACAAAATAGCTGCAATTATGCATTTTCAGTTTTTATCTCAAATGAAAACATTGGTTGATCACATTTTTAACCAATGCATATTAGGCTTGATCATGTTTTGCGGGCCGGGGCTTGGCGGGCTGCATTTGGCCCTTGGGCCTTTGTTTGCCCATACCTGGATTAGGGCTTTATAATTAATCACTTGAACCAGGACATTTAGTCAAATACCTTTGTTACTATTAAACACTGAACTTGGACAACTGAGATCCTACATAGATATTATATTCAATTGCACATTAAATTGGTTATAATTGTTTTGAAGCTTAACATGTTTGACTTTTCCTTTCTCTATTGTCAATGTGAATGCAATGGTGTGTACCCACCATACGTGTCTGGTGCGACTGAGTTCTGTGTAATCTCTGTGGACGTGCTTAACACGAGCAAAAGATTGCTAATGGAGGAGAATCACGCAATTGAACGGAGTGATGCTGCATTGCGAGCAACAAACACCAGTGGTTTGACGTGATATGACCGTTGTCAAAAATTGAGGTGCAGTGCAACCCTCTGAGCTGCTGCTTGCGCTGCTGTGGGCCACGCTGCCATAAGGACAAACGGCTTAAGAGTGTGAAAGGGGAGAAACCTGCTTTTCTTTACTTGTTAGCCGTTAATGAATAAATGTATGAAAAATAATAAAGTGTTTAACTAGTTGGCCGTCATTAGTTTGCGGCGGGGACAGGTGGCCAGGTGACAGCTGCCTCCTCTGTGACTTTGTATTTGTTGGTGGGCGCGGTGATGACTCTTCTCCTCGCTCCAGCTCACTGTGTTTACATGAAGTGCTCTGAGGACTGCCACTGCTCTGCTCTGAAGAGGCTGCTCCCAGACGTCTAGCCAAGAATCAATTTATTGCACTTTTTAAACTTGTCCAGGAGCATCAACATTTTAGAAAAGACTGAATTACACACTACTAAACTACTGTAATCGCATGCATTTTTTGGACGTGTTTGTAAAGCTCTAAAATCAAGGTTAGTGTGATCCCCCCCTTAAACAGCTGCACTTGGTTCTCTTTACAAGGCATTAAATCCCCTTAATAACTGCAGCTTTAGCAACTTGCCCATTGACCGTTCAAATTGCAATTTTGCTCTTAAGGATTAGCGCCTATAAATTCTCCACTGCAGCTCCGAATCCCACACGGCTTCTGCTTCGAGTCTGAGGTCCTGGGCTGTTTATCTGCAAAAAGAACAGTGTAGGTGTGGATCATCTGCTTCCCAGAATGGTCCTCGATTTGCTTTAGCGGTCCTGCGAAAAGGCTCATTATCAAACAAGGCTTTCATCCGTGTCGCCCAGGACTTCACTTGACTTTAACATGAGCGGCTACGGTTTAGGTGCAGCTTAAATGGCAAATTGTTAGACTTCTAAAATCCAAAGCTTCATTAAGGAATGTAGCGCATAATTTGTGAATTCCTGGCTTCAAAATTGCTCTGAATATTCTGGTTTAACAGCGAGTGTATGTTCGGACGAAACCTCCAGTTTCTTACGATATTGAAAAAACTTGTGATGTGTGATACAGCTGTGCAAGATTACTATAACTATATTCTTGCAATATTTTACTAAACTGTTTCAGCTTGGTGTGTTCCATTCAATTCAAGCACATATTGTAAATATATGTAGCAAATTAAAACGAGGCGCAAAAGCATGACCCAAACAAGACACACAAGACAAAATCAGGACCAAAACAAGACACAAAAGACAAAATCTGGAACAAAACAAGGCTAAAATGAAACTAAATTATGAAAATTAGAACTAAAATTGAGCTTTTACACATTTTAAAGTTCCAAAAGATTTAAGCTGAGCTGGCAAAAAGTGTTGATCTCAGTCAGATAGAAGACTCTAGTGATCATTTTTGCAATATATTGTGCAGCCCTATCTTGGGGTATTTAAAGTGGGAGCTGTTTAGAGCTGACTGCAGTGGGAGACCTTTCACATAAAGAGTCATTCAGCAGGGACTGTCCAAGACTCCAATACTCCCGCTGACGCCCCAAAGCAGCTGGGATAGGCTCCAGATGCCTGCAAAATGAATGAATGATGCTTTTGGGAATGGGATTCATCGGGTTCCAAAAAAAAAGAAAAAAAAAGGCTCCTCTCAAAATCACCATTGGACATTTTGGACATCTGAAATTGGTGAAAAATATAAATGACAGTGTTCTTTACGTAAATGAGGCAAGCAGATGGGGATTTCTTCTCTGTGATGTTTCTTGGTATCTTGCAACCCGTTCCACCCTTCCTTACAATGAACATTGTTGAGCTATTAACTCATTATTTAATGCGGAGCACATCTTTCGCTCTTCCTTTCCCTTCCCCATGCACAGAAACAACTGAATAATGGAGGTCTGCTATTTACAGGAGCAAAAGCTAAAGCAGAATGATATTACATGTCCGCTCCCTCTCCTGGCCCGCCTGGCACTGACCCATTTGGCCGAGCGTTTGCAGCGCCACCATCTTCCCCTCGGAGGGATATTCCAGTGATTTCACAATTTCCTGCCTCTCGCTGTTTCCACTTCCCTCAGCTGTTCTGTGTCCCCAGCACACCATATCTAGCCTCAAATAAGTGATGTTCTCTGAACTGTGCTTTATTTTTAAACCACACTTTAGACTTGGGACTATCTCCTGGAAGGACTGGAATAATGTTTGGAAAATATCATCAGTGACGGACCAGTGATGGATTTTTGATGTAAAATGAGCCAAACAAAAGCCAGCAGAAAGCCAGGCTAAACTGCAGGGAAGACAATTTGAGCACAGAAATGGGGAAGATGTCTAAATAGAAAAGAGTCATGAGTTACAAGACTTTGTTGTAGGGCTGCAGAATTTGAGAAAAAATACAATGTTTTATTACTCCCTTGAATTTTGTGATATGATTGCAGAACTGCGATATTTTACTTTATTCAGCAAATAGACAATTTCTGCATTAACTCGATTGCTATGGCAGTTTCAAACTGAGAAGGTGGGACAACTTCAGGCAACAGTCGCATAGCATTGCATTAGAGCACAGCTAACAATGTGAATGGCAGTACAAAAGAGGAATATACAGGGCTGTCTCAGAAAATTAGAATATTGTGATAAAGTTCTTTATTTTCTGTAATGCAATTAAAAAAACAAAAATGTCATATTCTGGATTCATTACAAATCAACTTAAATATTGCAAGACTTTTATTATTTTAATATTGCTGATTATAGCAGAAAGCTCAAATATCCTATCTCAAAATATTAGAATATCATGAAAAAGTATACTAGTAGAATATTCAACTAATTACTTGAATCGTCTAATTAACTCGAAACACCTGCAAGGGTTTCCTGAGCCTTGAAAAACACTCTGCTTGGTTCAGTAAACTATATCACAAGTATGGGAAGACTGCTGATCTGACTGCTGTCCAGAGGACCATCACTGACTCCCTCCATCAGGAGGGTTAGACACAAAAAGAAATTTCTCAAAGAGCAAGCTGTTCAAAGCACATCCACAAAAAGTCTGTTGGAAGGGGGAAATGCTGCACAACCAAGAGAGATGACCGCAGCCTTAATAGCATTGTGAAGAAGAGTCACTTCCAGAATTTGGGGGAGCTTCAAAGACCGTGGACTGAAGCTGGAGTCCAGATATCAAAAGCCACTGTTCACAGACGTGTCCGAGAAATGGTCTACAACAGCCGTATTCCCATAGTCAAGCCACTTCTGAACTCAAGACAAGAAGCGTCTGACTTGGGCTATGAAAAAGAAGCACTGGACTGTTGCAAAGTGGTCCAAAGTCCTCCAGACGAAAGCAAGTTTTGTATTTCATTTGGAAGTCAAGGCCCCAGAGTCTGGAGAAAGGCTGGAGATGAGCAAAATTCAAGTTGCTTGAAATCCAGTGTGAAGTTCCCACAGTCACCGATGGTTTGGGGAGCCATGTCAGCTGCTGGTGTTGGTCCACTGTGTTTCATACAGTCCAGAGTAAATGCAGCTGTG
>JAADKR020000022.1:7115443-7128101 GCA_011763505.2 Lythrypnus dalli | reverse complement strand
GATGTTCTCTCCTCCTCTGTAGGACTGAACAGGCCTGGGATCAGCAGACAGATGTTCTCTCCTCCTCTGTAGGACTGAACAGGCCTGGGATCAGCAGACAGATGTTCTCTCCTCCTCTGTAGGACTGAACAGGCCATTGCTTCCACAAATAGCCTTTGGTTTGAGTTTGTTTTCATGCAGCAGACTTTTATGCATGCCATTGTTCAACTTTGATTATCCAGCCCAGCTTTATTTATAGTGCGCTTTAAAACCAACATGGCTGACCAAAGTGCAGAACACAATAAAACAGTTCTGTGGTAGCCTGGATGTATCTATAAATAGTGTACTCTGCACACATGGCTCTGTCTTCTGTTTAAATAATGTGACTTGCTGTATCTATGTGTGCTGTTCTGCAATTACACAACGTCTCTGACTCGACACTGTGCAAATGGAGC
Source organism: Lythrypnus dalli (assembly GCA_011763505.2). Taxonomy (NCBI): domain Eukaryota; kingdom Metazoa; phylum Chordata; class Actinopteri; order Gobiiformes; family Gobiidae; genus Lythrypnus; species Lythrypnus dalli. Next base: position 7,127,667 of record JAADKR020000022.1, on the reverse strand, counting down.
TTGACACACTGGCCTCCTGCTCTGAGGCCTATAAGTGGATGAGGAGCTCCAGGTAATGGTCCTAATCCTGCTCCTCCTGATCTGGGCCAGGAAGTGAACCTCAGACGCCCTCAGACTCAGGAGGTTCACACGAGGACAACCAGTTCCATTCACCAGTGACAGAGAGCATAGGAAATAATGTGTTTAATGACTATAGAGCTGAAATAAAAGATGCTATGAACAATTGATGAGATTTAGTATTGCTGACTCTGCCAAGACTAAACTGAAACTAACACTGGAAATGCAGAGGAGCCAAAAACAGGACTAACAACTCTCTGTCAAAAACACTGTACTTGAACTCACAATCCAACAACTTATGACTAAAAAATGCAAGAGACTGTCACATGTCTGTCGCCACAACTAATGTACATTCCATGCATCAAAGACAATTATGAATGAAAGACAATGACAGATGAGTTGTTCTGTGTTATCTTTGCATAAAATCTGGAGCTTACACAAACCTTTAGTCTGTTCTCTGCAGCACCTGTAACAGACATGGCTTTAATAATGCTACTTTTATTTTTCCTCTAATGCAGAACTAATGCACTAAAAAAAATCACAATTATTTACAGAGCCATCTCAACATGTTATGAGTGAAATATTACATAAACAAAATAGGGTCATTGTTTGGGTCCAAAATGACCCCAGAACGCCAATAGGGTTAATGAGGATCCTTTAATAAATAAATAAAAATATAAAGCATAACTCCATCAGACTTTATATCTTTAAACTGCTCTTTAAACATCAGCAGTTCAACACACAAACATCTCCATCCCCGGAGTGTTTGTGCAGGGACTGGCAGCAGAGTGAGACCTCTGTCCGCTCTCCTCTCTCTGAAAGAACGTGCGTCGTCTCCACGCAGCGACGCGCTGACGTCATCCGTTCGGAGGCGGAAAGAGCGGTAGTGTCTTCAGGAGCTGGAGCTGCAGGAGCTGCTGGATGTGCGTGGAAAGGCCAGAGCCTGTTTTATAACCTCGATATCAGAGCCGGGACCGACATTGGCGACCTCAGTCTGCACTCGGGCCAGGGTTTGTCCAGGGTTTGTCCAGTTTTGTCCAGAGTTCGTCATGGCGCTCCCGGCGGCTCAGGCGGAGCTGGACAGAAGCTCTCCAGGAGGACACACGGTTCCCTCGGACACCAGCATCGACATCGACGAGAAAGAGCTGGAGAACATCACCAAGAAGCACCTGGAGGACACCACAGCCCTGCCCCTGCACTCCCCCTGGACCTTCTGGCTGGACAGGTATGTTTGGACCTTCTGTGTGGACCTTCTGCTGGACAGGTATGTTTGGACCTTCTGTGTGGACCTTCTGTGTGGACCTTCTGGCTGGACAGGTATGTTTGGACCTTCTGTGTGGACCTTCTGCAGGACAGGTGAGATATGGACCTTCTGGCTGGACAGGTATGTGTGGACCTTCTGTGTGGACCTTCTGGCTGGACAGATGTGGACCTTCTGGCTGGACAGGTATGTTTAGACCTTCTGTGTGGTCCTTCTGTGTGGACAAGTAGGGAATGGACCTTCTGGCTGGACAGGTAATGTGTGGACCTTCTGTGTGGACCTTCTGGCTGGACAGGTAGGACATGGACCTTCTAACTGGACAGGTAACCTGTGGACCTTCTGGCTGGTTTGACCGTAAATGTGTGGTATTTCCAGGTCATTCCACCTTTGGGTCGTGTTTGTTTTTCCATGTTTGACCCCAGGAGGAGGCTCTTGGTATCTTCTCTGCTGAATACTCGAGTAGCCAAACAGAGACAATAGAGCAGCTTTAAGACCAGGCTTTAGGTCCTGCAGATATTTGCAGACCTTTGCAGACCCTGGAATGCAGCATCCAGGAGTAAACATCTGGATGTGGGTCAGTGCAGCTGGAGGTGTTTGGTCAGATAGTCCTGTGAGTTACTGTGTAGTTAACCCACAGAGCAGATAAAGTTCTGTTTTGCTTCCAAAACACAAAACACACATACACCTACACAAATTATTTACATAGTGCAATAGTTTTTCATTCATTCATTTATTCATTCATCGTCTTCAGCTTCAGTCAAGTCCATTACTAGGTCACTGGGCCATTGCACCAGCCCCTCATGGCTCCTCTCGCAGGTGGTGAGTCCACGGGGGAACAATAGTGTTTATTCTATTCTATTCTATTCATTTGTTTGATAAGGACAGTGCACATTAATGCAATAGTACATATTTGTAAATGTGCCAGATTACAGCAAAACAATAATCCATGTTTAACAGTTTGTTATGATATTCCTATGAACAAAGTCATCATTGTGCAACATTTTAGAACAGGAGCCACATATTTAAGTATATTTGGTTTAGAGGGCCATAGGTCAGAGGTCAAACCAGGGAAAATGTCATCTAGGTGCATTTGACAGAGGTTTAACCCCCTTCTTTATTCTAAGAACTATATTGTGTGGTTCTAATAATTGTTTTCTTTTGTTCCTCTTGCAGGTCATTACCAGGAACGACAGCAGCAGAATGTGAGTCCAACCTGAAGAAGATCTACACAGTGCAGAGTGTTCAGGTGAGCTCTTGTGCATGACTCGGATTAGAACAGGATTCCAACTCTCAACTTTCAAAAACACTTCTGAAGTTACTTTCTTAAAGGTACACTGTGGAACTTTTTAGGCAAAAAAACAAACAAAAAACCTTGATATTAGTGCGTATTTGAACTTTTGTTGTTGTGTTGTTTTTGCAGACTTTCTGGAGCGTCTACAACAACATTCCTCCAGTGACGGCTTTACCTTTGAGATGTAGCTATCACTTAATGAGAGGAGAACGAAGGCCGCTCTGGTGACTTTATTTTACATTTATATACTTTCCTATCTTTAGAAAGCTATTATTTTGGTTAATAACGTTTCTAAATGTTTCTTTTTTCCAGGGAGGAAGAAAGCAACGCAAAAGGAGGAGTCTGGAAGATGAAAGTTCCTAAAGAAAACACAGTAGGTTTAGGATTTTCTCAAACATTACCAGTGGTTCCCAACCTGAGGCTCTGTCTGCTCCAAGGGTCAGGACAGAAATGATATCTGTGCAAAGGAAACAACACAATTTCCATATAAAATATATATATTTTTTTACATATTTCTTTATATTTATCTGAAATTAAGGCATGTTTGCAATGATTTGATTGACAGAAAAAAGTTTGGGGACCACTGCATTAAGCCTAATTTAATGAAAGATGTTTTTGAAGTGATAAATGAGAAGCTACAGAAACAGAAATTATTCTTTTTGTTCCAGTTGACAGTTTGGAAAGAGTTGTTACTAGCAACAATCGGGGAACAGTTTGCAGATTACTGTTCCTCAGGTGAGTCTTTCGCTTATATGAAATATTTATAAAGTAAAAAAAGACAAAAATGTACGACAAGCTCCTGTTTTTAGAGGACGAGGTTGTCGGCGTCAGTGTCAGCGTTCGAGATCGAGAAGACGTGGTCCAAGTGTGGAACAAAGATGCTTCTCTCGCAAATGAAGCCAGTGTCCTCACGAAAGTCTACGAGCTCCTGCCCTTCATCAACTTTAAAGCTGTTTTTTATAAGTGTAAGCATCCTCTCCTTTTATTATGTGACCTATAACACCAATATAGTTTGAGAAAGAATTTTTGTTTTTCTATTCCAGCTCACATGGAACATCACGCCTTCGAGGGAGGACGCTCACGACACTGAAGTCCTGCACTTTGAGTTGTTTTAAAGCTGAACTGATGCTGCCTCTGACCTGAAGGCACAGTCCACATTATAGGCAAGGGTTTTATTTTACATTCTTCAAAGACGACGTAAAGTATATTTTTATAACGTAGAGATGTCGATGCCTTGCTTCACTGAGGACTGAGGCCTCTTTATGTTAGAACGTGTCCTCCTCACTGGGACAGAAGTGTGACTCTGGACTTCAGAATCTAACATAAACGCAGCCTCTTTAACTCTTTCCTCTCGTTCGATGTTGCAGATTCAGGTCATGGTTTTTTACTCTGTGCCAAAGCACTTTGTTTTTCATGATTTCTGGTTAAAGAGCAACTCACCCTCACAAACCTATTGAAAATCATGCTTCAAGGGGGTGTGGCCTGGAGGACCATTTGGGCGTGGCCTAGAGGACCATTAGAGTGTGGCCTGGAGGACCATTGGGCTTGTGAGGGAGTGGGATGTCATCCTGGAGGATTTTTGGGCCTGTGGGGGGCGTGGCCTGGAGGACTATTGGGCCTGTGAGGGGGCGTGGCCTGGAGTACCATTAAGCCTGTGAGGGGACGGGGCTTATACCTGACAGTGGTCAAGCTGCTGAGACGTTACAACTTCTTGGAGTTGTCTGGAATCTCACCAGAGCCAGCAACACACTCTAAATTGAAATGCAGTTCTTCTTTTCACCTGTAGATGGCGCCACACAGATGGTTTTCAGCACAAAGTTAACATTTAAACCACTAATAATGCCTGGGACATGTAGACAAGACTTTTAGACACCTTTTATACAGTTTATCAGGAGGGTGAGTTGTTCTCCAGTTTGAGGGTTTTTCCGTCTTCTGTGAAACCGAATGTTCTCCTTCCGTCGACCTCAGATCAGGGTAAACACATTTGCACAGAGCTTTGTTCCCGTCCCATCGATGGAAAGCCATATTCCAGCACAAAACCCACTGCTCTTAAGATTAAGGACAATTTTGACTCCTCAGAGCTTTATATAATCGCAGAATCGGTTTTAAAAGGTGCCTTCCTTTTCGGCCTGGATACAAATAGGTTGATACGTTTTTAAGTCAATGCACTTGCATTTTAAAATCATTATGACAGTCTTGTGTAGTTTTAAAAAAATCCTTTAAAAACACATCACACTGTCCAACTTTATCCCTTTGCTTTTACTCTTTCTTATTGTCTCTTTATCCCCATTTTCATTCGATTTAATATGCTTATTATTTACACTGTCAATAAAATAAGACAAAAAATATAATTTGACCGGCAATAATGACATTAAATTCAACCATGAGGGAATTAAAAAAAGGAATAAAAAGTCTTACATTTCATTTATCCAAACCTGGAGCTGCCCTGAACACATTTACAGGCTAGAAAACAAACAAAATCATAAAAGTATCTTCTTGTTTGTGTCCAGGCCCAGTATTTAACCAGCATGCATTTTATATTATTCCAAACCCAGGCTAAATGTCGGTTTTATTTCTTTAATATTTTCTCCCCATTGTTGTTTGTAAAGGCTGAAGGTGCCAAAGGTAAGACAAAATGCTAAAGAAATGACATTTAAAAGTTTTGGGGACGACCTGCATGACCTTAGATTGACCAAAATGAATTTTAAAGGATGTTAAATTGAGGAAAAAATGTTTAACCGTAGGATCATCTGTCACAGGGTCAAAGGTCAAAGGTCGCTGCTTCTACAAGGAATGTTCCTTCAATATTGAACCACAAGTGACAGAGAATTACAAATGTATCTGTAGGATTGTGAATTATATGTACATTTAAAGGATTTTATTTTCTTAGTTTTCTCCTGCAGTCTGGGCTTGCCTTACTCTTTTACTCTTGTGCTTTTGTCATTTCCTCAGTGTAAAGTGAAATAGTCTTTGTTAGTTTTTTGCAGGATTTTAGGAATCATGTTTTTTGCATTGACAAGGCACAAGTCAATAAAGTTGAAATACAATTGTTTAATGGAACACAGTGTCTTTTGCAGTCATTTATCAACAGCTCTGTCATAACATTCCACTCTGAAATGCTGATTCATCACTTTTATATAACACTCAATGCTATTACATTCAGCTGGAGTTTAAAACACAAAATCATAGTCAGAGGATCACAGCAATTGTATATTTGAAATGCTTTTCTATATGTACTTTGCAGTTGGAATGTCTAATTCTATTATAAATATTAAAGAACTGTATTAGTACCATATTTTATCGACTGGTCTTGTCTCCAAACAGGACAAACTGCAGCTTCCAGAACAGACTCTACATCCAGAGGAGCCAGTGTTTATGTAAGTTTACTTTTATACAGTCACTACATTTATATAAAGGCTCACAAGGAAAAAGTATGAATTGCCAGAAAATTGTATCACATAAACAAACAAAATATTTTACAATGATTTTATTATTGGTATCATATTTGGACTTAAAAAAACAAAAAACGTTATTGTGTTGTACCGCAAAGTTGCCACACGATGGCAGCATAACTCCACTTTAAAACCTGTCAAAGCAACAAACGAAGAAAACACGGTAAGGTGTCAGTTTATACGATACAATGTATTAAATCTAAGTTTTTACTCATTCAATAATTATATTCACAAATATACAAATGTAAAGACCACACAAACTGAATTCCAATGTTCATTAAAAAAAAAACCTGGATATTAGTACGTGGATATTAGTGAATTGGGTCAGATAGCAAAACAACAAACAAAACAAGAGCTTCTGGAGTTCTTAAAGGTACACTATGAAACCTTTTATGTGAAAAAACAAAGCAAAAACCTTGATATTAGTGTGTATTTGACCTTTTAGTGACCCAGGGGCTATGGGTGGTTAGCCTTTACCTTTACTTTCCATCACAGTGCTCTTTATAGTGTGATTTCTAAGGTTTCTGGTTAATGTTCCCATGGAGAGAAGACTATTGATCCTGAAGCATCATAAAGGCCACTGTGATGGAAAGTAAAGACACTATGATAACCACCCATAGCTGCTGGGTCACTAAAAGATCAAATAAACACTAATATCAAGGTTTTTGCTGGTTTTTTTCACCTAAAAAGTCCCATAGTGCACATTTAAATGTAATATCAAAGCTGCAGAGTCCATTAAATCACATAATTATATATAACAATTGTTTACGTGAATCTCTAATAAAAGACTCATTGACCCAGTGACCTCCATGTAATCCCTGCACTTTGCATAGACCTGCAGCATCATTAAATAAACTCAAGATGAGCAGCAGGTTCAGACGTATCTCCTGCATTCCTCCAACATGAGCTCCTAAAGTTCTGAGAGGAGCCTCTGGCCAACACTGTTCCCACCAACAGAACAGAGAAATCACACTTTTATGTCTTTTATGTCTTTATATTTGGCACCTTTGACTGATTTTTTGTTTGTTTTTCTAGGTAAAGGCGCTATTCCTGATGTTCTTACTACACGCATTAACAGAAAGAGTAAGTAAACTGAATACTTGTTGTTCAAATTCCTTCTTGACTGTTTTCATGTATTTCGAACATCCCAAATTATCATACAAGTGACTCTACAAGCATGTCACAATTTGCTCTAAAACACATAAACAAACAACAACAAAACTAAAAAAAATGAAAGAAGAAAGACTAAAATGTAAGAGATTTTAGTCTAACTAATATAAACAAACAAACAAACAAACTAAAGACTAAAATTTAAGAGCTTCTAGTCTAAAGAAAACAACAAATAAAAACTAAAGACTGAAACTGAAAAGATTTTAGTCTTTACTAAATTGTGACTAAATTTAAATTCAGTTTTCATCAAAAGATTTAAGACTAGACACTGACTCTGATCAAGTGTTTATAGTGACTTTAAACCCTGTCTGTATGATATTCTTTTGGAAATATCAGTAAATCCTGTGTTTTTTAGGCCTTTTTGCATGTACTTTGTTTTAATTCCACGTTTGGCCAGAGGGGGGCGCTGTTTACTAACAAACAGAGTCTCCATAGAGTTTCCATAGAGTCCCATAGATTCTCAGTGATGAAAAGCATGTCATTTCTAAGTGCGCTTTTAGACCTTGATCAAGGACAGAATGAAGTCCAAATATTTTCTCTTGAGGTTAAATTAATGTTGCTTCACAAAGACCATTTTCTGGACTGTTGAGCTCGGATTCTGATTGGACGAAAGGCCTTTAATTACAGCCTCACAATAAAGTGGCTCTTTCTTATGGACGTCACTCTTTTACAGGGAGAAAATGAGAGAAATACTTTAGAAATACTGAGATAATGCAGAAATAGTGTTGTTAATAATTTCATCTGCAATGGGGTTTTATTCAGTGCGTATATGATTTTTATTTATTTTTTAATAAAAGTGTAGCTCCTGAATTAGGGCTCTATAATAAATAAATGCTGCCGATGCCAAAAATAAACTGCACAAACCCACACTTACTGAGGTGACAATAAAAAAAAACCTACATAATAAAAAAATAAATACATTTTACACTTTGAAAAACAGTGTCAAAATATGCATCTAAAAACAATATTGTGCAAACTGTATCCTTATTTGTTGCATTGTTTTGTTTATTTGTTTTAAATATTGACCAACAAAATGTACACACTGCAAGTCTCAGGATTAGGCTTTAGTATTGTTTTTTTATATGATACTGTATTGTTCTTAACTTAAACTACAAGCAAATTAAAGCTTATAATTTAATACAGACCACATTATTTTATTAAAGTGTATACCTATAACATGCTGTTTGTTGGAGTTAATTTGGTCCTATTTGCTAAATCATAACAATAATATTAATAGTAATAATAATATAATTTGCAATAATAATATCATACAGTTTTCATAGTGTTGTGCATTTAAAGCTTCTATAACAGATTTTTTTTTCTAATAGTGGAATAATATTTGTTTTGTCCTTCAGTTTGATGTAAAATCTGACATTTTTGCTGTGACAGTGTTGCGCCTTGAAATGTAAAATGTATTTAAGCTCATCCCTGCCAAGACCTGGAATGTCCCGAAATAAGGAATGAATTTCTGCCACAACAACAAATAAAACAACAAACAAACAAATAAATAAATAAAATATAATGAAGAATAAAATAAAATAGAATGAAATAAAAAATGAAATTAAATAAAGAATAAAATAAGATACAAATATTTTAGACACACACTCCCCTTTCAATGTCTGTAACCTGGAACCAACCCAAAACACACTTGGAGATAGAAATATAGTCATTATGAATCCCTCCCTCCCCAAAAATAAAAAGTAATAATAAAATAAAATGAAACAGAAAATAAAATGTAATAAAATAAAATAAATAACATTAAAATAAAAGAAAATAGAATAAATGAAAAAGAAAGAAAAAATAAAAATAAAATAAAACAATTTACACACATACACACTCTCTTTAATGTTTGTAAACAGAAAGCCCAGCACATTTGGAGATAAATATAAAACATAACAACAACAACAACAACAACAACAACAACAACAACAACAACAAAACAACAATAATAATACTAGATAATAATAAAAGTAATAAAATAAATAAATCAAAATGAATACAAAATAAAATACATAAAAATGATGATGATCTTTATATATATTACTTATACATAATACAGTATACTATGGTAATACAATCAGTACCTGTACATATACTAACTACAGTATATTACTTAAAAGTAACCTTTCCGTCTATAAAATAAAAGCAAAATATTTATGAATAACCAAAGAAAATCTCCTTGCACAAAAGCAGCCTGTTCCATCTCTTCTTCTCTTTGAACCAGTGCAGACTCAGGAATGTCAGAAAACTGAGAGTAAAAAAAGTGAAATAGTTCATTTCTTTTTGCTGGGCAGTAATTAGTGAGAGATTTGAGTGTCTCGTGCAGACTCCCCCTCTCTCCTCCCGCTCTGAGCTCCACATCATTTACATCCTCCTGCTCAAACTGAACCCCAAAAGTGAAGGGGACCCCGCTTTTACAGCGCATTTCACTGAAAAACCTGCAGCGCGTCTGAGCAGGTGGATGTGACGTCACGCGCGGAACATCAAAACAAAAACAACCCGCAAACACTCGCGATTCTGGCCCCTTTTCTGCCTCCTCGTCTTAACCGAAAAAAAGAAAGAAAAGGCGAAAGGGAAGAGCACGGAAGCGGCGGGGGATTGTTTTCCACGGGACGCACGGAGGAACTGACGCCCGGACCGCGCGTCTCCAGTGCGGGTAAGGGAAAGCGTCGCCTCCTGCAGCCTTTGTAGTGAAGTTTACTTACTTTACTCCTCCTCCCTCCTCCTCTTCTCTGCCTCCTCTGCCCCTCGAGAAGCAGAGGAGCCTCGCGTGTTTTGCTGTTGTTGATTTTGATTGTTATTGATTTGTTTTTTTGTTTTTTTTCGGGCGCGTGTCGCTCGCGTCGCTTTATTTACGCAGCGGAAACGTCGCTTTACGCACGGTCTGTCCGCGATCCGGTAAGTTTGAGCACGATAACGGAGCTTAAGCCCGACCTGCTGCTGCTGTTTCCTCCTCTGCCTCACGGACAAGCGCTTGGGTTTTGAGCTCGAAGCCGCTTTAAACGCGTTTTGGAGTAAAGCGAATCATGCGCTTTACCCACGCTTCACGCTGCGCTTTCGCTTCGCTTCCCCTCTTTCTGCAGGTAAAAGTGCAGCGTTTCTGGGTTAAAGTGAAGCATCTCCAGCAGGTTCTGGAGTTTTTGGTGTCCACGTGTGATGTTCTGGCAGGAGAGTGAGAGTTTGGGAGTTTTGTGGAGTTTTTTTGGAGTTTGGAGCGGCGTGATTTCTTTGGCAAAGTTTGAGGAGTTCTTGTTTCCCACGTGTTTCTGCTGCTTCCCCTGCAACACTTCAGGCTCCCAGCAAATATTATGGGGTTAAATAGTCAATAATTTACTATATAAGGCACAGATTTGAGTCTAAATGTTATTAAGTCAAAGATTCAGGGTGAAAAGTTTTATTAGAAAGTACTGGAGGATGAGCTGGAGTTGTGTAAACTCATAAACTCCTGATTCTAAACAGATGAAAGTCTCTTTTACATTGCAACTGTTCAAGTGTAAACCTGCACATTACCAGATTTGCTAATCCGACTAATTATTCTATTTTATTCTATTTAATTTCCATTATATTCTGTTATTAGTGATATTGCTTTTAGTTATTTGTATGAAGTTTATCAGCTTAAAATAAATAAATAAATAAATATATTGAAAGAGCTGGAGTTGTGTATACTCATAAACTCCCTGATTCTAAACAGATGAAAGTTATGGAATCACATATGAGACAATACTATTCACTTTTAAAGAAATGTAAATAAGTGAATAAATGTAGTATACATTCTTTTTTATTTAAATTAATAATAGAATCAATTAAAAAAAAAACATATAAAATTGATATTGAATTATCATGAGATTTTTAACATAATTTTGATAATAAAGGAATGTGGTTGCACATTTTGAATCAAACATTTTAAAAGTAAAAAAATGAAACGAATGAAATGAACAAAGTTTGCAAAAGCAGCTAATTGCCCTCGTGAAAAGCCTTGCACTTGCACAAATGTGTGAATATAGGGCTGTAATACGACACTAACAGTTTTACAGTGAATGCACAGCTGGCAACAGGCAAAAAGCACGAGAATTTATCAAAGAGAAAGTGCAGCTTTAACAGACAGAGCTGGCACTGCCCTCCCCTCCTCCCTCCTCTGTGGATTAGTCATTGTCTGAGAGAGAGAGAGAGAGGGAGGGGGGGTGAGAGAGAGAGACAGAGGGAGGGAGGGAGAGAGAGAGAGGGAGGGAGAGAGAAAGAGAGAGGGGGGAGAGAAAGAAAGAGAGAGGGGGGAGAGAGAGAAAGAGAGAGGGGGGAGAGAGAGAAAGAGAGAGGGGGGAGAGAAAGAGGGAGAGAGAGAGGGACAAAAGGGGGAGACATAGAGGGAGAAGTGGGGAGATAGAGGGAGGGGAGAGTGAGAGAAAGAGAGGGAGAAGTGAGAGAGAAAGGAAGGGAGGGCAGAGAGAAAGAGACAGAAGAGAGAGAGAGAGAAGGACAGAAGGGGAGATAGAGAGAGAAAGAGAGAGAGATGGGGAGAGGGGGGAGAGAGAGAGAGAGAGAGAGAGAGAGAGAGAGAGAGAGAAAGCACACTTTTGTAGGAGAACTAAAGTAAACAGCCTCCAACAAGCGAACCTTGACAGCCCAGATTAAGGGAACAGTGGAGATCAAACAGGAGCTGCCGGGCTGTTGTCATGAGCTGCACTATTTACTCAGGCCCTGAACAAACTCCTGCACAAACTCCTGCACAAACTCCTGCTCAAACTCCTGCGCAAACTCCTGCGCAAACTCCTGTGCAAACTCCTGCACAAACTCCTGCTCAAACTCCTGCACAAACCCATGCACAAACTCCTGCACAAACTCCTGCACAAACTCCTGCACAAACTCCTGCACAAACCCCTGCACAAACTCCTGCACAAACTCCTGCTCAAACTCCTGCTCAAACTCCTGCTCAAACTCCTGCTCAAACTCCTGCACAAACTCCTGCACAAACTCCTGCTCAAACTCCTGCTCAAAC
>JAADKR020000022.1:6854891-6865159 GCA_011763505.2 Lythrypnus dalli | reverse complement strand
ATTTTATGGATGGGAAATGGAGGCTGCAGCGTTTACAATACACAGTGTAATTGCAGCCATTATGTCTCTGGGAGAGGGATATAATGAAGGGGCAGCACTTAGACTCTCACTCCACTTTAAACCAAGATCTTGTTGCAGAAAACCCTAATTTACATCTGGTAAGTGCAATTATTTAACAGAACTAATGCAGTTTTGGACTATAGACACCTCCCCTCCCTTGTTTAAATCCAGTCCAATTCACTGTATTTATAAAGCACATTTTATAAACAAGCACAGTGCAAAGTAATTCAAATAAAATAAGTGTTTCTCTGTGTAGCTCCACCAGCTCTCATTATATTAAAACAAGTGAAATAGGAATACAGTAAAACCTACATAAAATTATAAATAGTATATAAGACAATAAATATATTTTCTCAAATGATAAAGCGATCTTTTGTGGCAGGTCTAGTGATTACTCAATAACATATAAGACAATAAATAGAAATAGAATCCTCAGAATGTATTTATTTTTATTTTTTGTATAGAAATCATTGTGTTGTATTGCCATTGTTTATCAAAATGTCGACAAACAAAAACAAACAAACAAGAAAATGTAGTATCAGTGAATAGAACGTTTTTATTATATATATATTATGGGTGAAATATTAGAAAAAGAAAATTGGGATTTAAGATACAAAAAGTTAAGATACAAATGATAACCTTACCAAGATTTAACAAACATTTATGATTTTAACCGCAAACCATTATAATAAAACAAAAAGTAAACAAACTCTTGTGCCTGATCAATGGCGAACGTAAACCAGAAGCGGGACTCCATTTCCCATCATGCCCCGCGGTCTCTGCGGTGTATAAATAGTATCGAAAGGGGCGTTCCCGGGCGACATGTGGAGGAGGTAAGAAGCGGATTGTTGAGCTGTCAGCCTCAGCCTCAGACCTGGACCTGGACCCGGACCTGGACCTGGACCTGGACCATGGACTGGACTTAAACCCGCCGTGGACATGATCCTGCCGTGACCCACTTTGTCCGTGCCTCACTCGCTTTGTTTCGCTTGTTTCGCTTCTCTTCGTGCCAGGTACAAACCCGTCCTTTCTCTGTGTTTTCTCTCGCATCCCTCTGAAAGGAAGTGGCCTACGCGTTTGTTTGTGCTTTTTCTGCTCAGGCTCGTGCTGGGAGGCTTAATTTAGCGAAAGCCGGAGCAGACATGGCAGCTTTTGGGTTGCCAGAGAGTAAAGCAGGACTACAGCAGTTTATGGAAGTTCTGCAGCGGATACAGCATCAGTACAGCATCATGCTCTCCTGCAAAATGAGCATTTATCAGGCGAAAAGCAGGGTTTTATGTCTAGTTAAGGGCTCTATATCTGATTTTTTATTTATTTATTTATTTATTTATTATAGGGAGTAAGTGAGTAGATTAAATTGTTAATTGTGGTCTTAAATCATTCTTAACTTTCCAAACACATTTCTAACCTTCCATTTTTTCCACAAGGATGGCATTAAAAGCATGTTTCACACCTTGCAGGGTCACTTTTGTAATTAATAATGCATTTATTTTATATAATGCTTTAATTAACCATATATGCTTAATAGATATTAATAAGCTGCTTCTTATACCTTTACCAGCTGTCATGTAAATAAGCCTTGAGTTACATATAAAAGTAAAGTCACTTATTTATACATTTTATTCATTTATTTTATATAGCGCTTTACAGTTTCTTGTGTATATTATTCGTTCACTCCATTCTTGGTGGTGGTAACTGCATTAGACGCCACAGCTGCCCTGGGGCAGACTGAAGGGAGCGAGGCTGCCAATCTGCGCCTAGTGTGGCCTATTGTACATGTTTTAGTGGCACAGGAAACCAGACACTGGGAGAACATCCAAACTCCACAGAAAAAAGAGCTGCAAGTTTATAAAATTGATACAAATTGTTTACATTTAGATGCCCTGTATGATTTCCTGAGATATCTGAGTTTACAATATACTACATTAGGACAAAATAAATGTTCTACTCTAGAAAAATATCAGGTTTAGGGCCTTTAATCATGTAACCATCACTATGTATGATGTATACATGTATTTTATTTTTATTTATTTTTTACAACCGATGAAAGAAAGTAATCAAATTGTGATCTTATTTCTAATATCCAAATCTTCCACAGGGATGATTTTATAAGCTTGTTTTATAAACTTGCCGGGTCACTTTTCAGGCTCACTGTCACAAAAATGCTATAAAAACCTGCCTGACAGTTTATTAAATTGATGCACAGTATGTTCCCATAATATTGTCCTTAACAGCTGAAGTCACTGTTTGATGAATGCATGGTCTCAGATGTTTTTGATGGTTTTCAGGCAGAACAAACGTGATCCACGATGTCGGACAAGATGTCGAGCTTCCTCCACATTGGGGACATCTGCTCCCTGTACGCAGAGGGCTCCACCAGTGGCTTCATCAGCACTTTAGGGTGAGTTTCTGTGCTTTTTTATTCTAATTTCATTGCAAATGTTTTTCTAGAAAAGCTCACTGCAATTATAAAAAGTTCCTGATCTGTAATTAGTGGTTTACTTTTGATGCCAGGTTCCTCCAGGTCTATAACAGGACTTTGTTAAAATGTCAGAATGATGAAGGAATCCGGTATAAACAACAGCTAAACCCCGAGTATAGTAGTTTTAAACATGGACTAATTCAATTTAAGGCACAAGTATAAACAAAGTCTCCTCCCAATTCCAGCAAAGTCTCCTTGACCTGATCTCTTCTTGCAAAAGAGAATATTAGTGGGACTTCCTGGTTGAATAACTGCATTAAAACACATCCACTATTTTATAATGCATAACATGATATGATAATGCATGCATGACTGTTATGCTGGATATAAGCTATTTTTGTAGAGTATGTTATGTACAATTGAAAACATAATCTCAAACCTATCCCTGTGTGTATGCATGCTTATTTCTAGGGCTGCACAATATATGGCAAAAAATACTGTATTGCAATATTTGTTGATCCAAAATCCATATAGCAAAATAACTCAATTCTTTCATCTGATTGAGATCGACTCATGATCATTTCTTTTGTTAATGTGACTCATGACACGCCTCCCCTTCTTTTTCACTTCCCTTTTGCACTCACAGAAACTGGAAATATGATCCTAAACTGAAAAAAGGGAGTGACAAAAGCTCTCTCAGTCTCTTGAGAAAGACACATTTCCGTCATGAAAGCAACTAAACTAAAAATAAAGCCAATAGCCTCAACTACTGACTAGGATTTTACTGTTAAATTATCGAAATTAGGAAATCACAGTGTTTTTCAAGCAATAATTTCCTTTTCAAGAGAGATTTCCTGTGTCCTTGTGGTCTCTTTGTGAATCAACCTTCCAGCCCTGCAGTTTAGAACCTTCTTTATAAATGCGTTGGATTCTCTTATTCATTCAGCCGTTATTTATTTTTTTCTCTAAAGTGTTGATGGATGAGTTTAAAGTGTGCAACATGAACTGAATCTTTCATTTAAAGATCAGAGCTAGTCCTACTGACCCAATTACATCAGGACATCATAAATCCCCATTGGAGACTATTTCTGACCGTTTTAGAAGTTTCTTTTAGTTTGATGGTTAACCTGCTTTACTTTTTGTTTACTTTTGTTTACACCAGAAGGAATTTCACTTTGATATGACACTCGATATATATGGATTTTTTAAATATCAGTCTAAATTTTGTTTTTAAAGGCCGTTTTTTTGATCAGGCACCTGTGTGGGCAGCTATAGCCTGTTTACTTGTTTATTTCTTTGTTTTATACATGTATTATTGTTGTATCTGAGATCATATTCATATAATAGATAAAGAAAAACAAGATGCTAAAGTCTAAAATGTCCTCCCTCTGAGTCACAGTCCACCTTTTTATTTATCAACAAGGGACATTATTTTTAGGTTTAGATTTGAAAAGACGACTTGTTAAAAAGAATACTATGTGTTGGCTTTTAACAATTTCATCAATATCCCTGCTTAACAATGCTATGAGTGTTTCAATTGTATTTTATGGTAAACTAGGGGGGAAAAAGAAGAAATCTGCCTCAAAAATTGGTTGTAGATATTAACCATTGACTGAGAATATTTTCAAAAATCGGCATCATCCTTAGAAAATCCCATATCTGTTGACCTCTTCTCTCCAGTTCATCGTATCAGTGGAAACAAATACCATCTCCATGTCGTTCTCCCTCTTATTTATTCTTCTCTCGATACTTTGTGAAGTGTCACCCTGGAATTACCGTCTCTTCCTGTTGCTCTGAGCTCCATTTAGAGCCGTTCTTCCTCTCTAATTATTGCCTCTGCGTTCATCATTCTGTTCAAACCGAGGACACAGAGCTCCTCGAGTGCAGGAAATGTTCATTACTTCCATTTCTCTGCTTGTTTTTCCCATTTCTCTGCATGCTTTTCCACATGTGTCGTGTTCTTCTCCACCTTCTCCACCTTTTCTGATCTGGAGCCTCCTTCCTCTCTCTGTTTTCCACATTCATTTTTACCCTTTTCCCTCAGAATCCCTGCTCTTTCACAGTGTGTATAGTAGAAAAAGCTTCACAGTGTGATGTTGTGATGTTGTGCGTCACCTTCCACGGCGACTAAACGTGAGCTGGTGTTGGAAAAGGCCGTGACAGCGTCCATTTGTCAGAGCTGTCTTGTGTCTTGTGTGGTGTCCTCTGTCCTCACCGGCACAGCAGAGGACAGGCTATAAATAGCTTTATTATGAGGTGATGCTGGTGGTACTGATGCTGCGAGAGTGACCCCCGTCCAGGAAAGAGACAGGCCTTTAAAACGTGATGGGTTTCACAACAGAGAGAGAGAGGACCTCATGCTTGTGATTAGTCTTTGAACCTCAGCCATTTTAATATAGTTTACTGTAAAGTCCCAGGATGGGTCTGTACCATGCACAATAACTGTTTACAATGTATTTGGGAAATGCATATTAATCAACATTTTATCAATGAGCCTCAATGTAAATGTACCAGAGTTAGCATCAGAGCTAAAGTGTATCCGTTGTCCTAAAGCAGGTCAAAGAGACATTAATTTACAAAACGAGAAGGAAAAAAAATGCATAAAGATGCAGTCCACAGATCAGCAAAGTTAAAGCGACAGTCAAGATAAATTCAAGATGAATATATAATCTATTTGGGATTCACTGATACAGGTATTGGCCTGATATCATGTGCTTGTACTTGTATTCGTACTCAATAAAGTGGTCTTGATACCATAATCCGAGACTATGCAAAGCAGAGAACAATAATCTCCTTCTTCTCCTGCTTTTTGCTTCTTAAAAGTGGAAATACAAGACACCACACAGACCTGACGTTATTACAGATTTATCACACGTCCTAAATCAGAGTCTGTGCTGAGTTTAAACTCTGCTAAATGTTGTCTTCAGTGTCCCATAGCTGTGCATTTGCAGTGTTTATAAGACGACATGCTAATGTTGCTAACTAGTTGCTAATATTTGCTGAAATCTCTTGTTCGAGCTGTAATGCCTCTATGTTAAATATGGGACACTGCTCGACTGCTCAGTGTCTCCAGGGAGTCCCCATCCCAGGAGAGAGTGTTTCAACCCAGGAGAGAAGCTTAAAATTATATAAAACTATGTCAATCATTTGTGCTGTAAAAGTTTGTTTGTGAAGGGAGTTGGGTTTTAAGTTGTAGAACATTTTCCAGATGAAATAACCAAATCTTTATTCTTAAATCTGTGCAGACTCGTGGACGACCGCTGTGTCGTGCAGCCAGACACCGGAGACCTTAACAACCCGCCCAAGAAATTCAGAGGTAAGACTCATATTTTCATTCAACTTATTCTGAAGAAACATCCCAAAAAGATCCTCTGTCTTTGCACAAACTGCCTTTTCATTTAAAGCCAGACTCTGGACAGTTTGCAGTAGAAGCCGTCTGATATAGTACTTCACAGATTCTCACTTTGTTGTTGTGTCCATCATCCGAGACTCGTCCAGTTCCATGACTTTAGTTCAATCATGTTTTCCATATTCTGTAAGTGTTAGATCCCAGAGCATTAAGTCCAGACATTAGCATTAACACATTAAAATGAGTCTCACTCTGAGGCTTTAGCCCGAGGCAGACGTTAAAGTGACTCTGTGGAAGATGGTGTTTCTGTAAAGATCTCCAACACCTTTAGTGTCGGCTGTGACTCACTCCATCATCACCGACAGAGCAGGAGTCACACACTTCAGAGGGTTGTGCTTTTATATCACTGCACAGAGACTTTTGACAGATTTCATAAATATTGTGATTTTTTATAATGTATTTCATGTGACAATAACAATAAAAGCACAGTCAGTGAGCTTGTATCTGAGCTCATTTTCCTCTCACCTCATGTGTCCCAGTCTCAGCTCATTAACTCGTGGTGGGAATAACTCCTTGTAGAAAATGTTGAGCCGGTTCCTCAGGTGCTGCTCGACCTTTGACCTTCCAAGAGCAAAGTCTGGGCTAAATCCTGCCGTCCCACAGGAGCAATAATAGAATAATAGGCCACTTAAGTGATTTAAAGAGGCCTGTGAGGAAGATAACCTCACGCAGATGAAATGTTACTCTTTCTCTTTGGTTTATTTTGTAAATTATGCATGGAATACTGTGCTCTGGTAAACTCTGAGTGAGGCATAAACAGAGTCCGTGCAGGTGGGATTATCTAAATCCACTGGAGTCTACTGTGGACTTAAGGCTTTTTGGTTTAAATGAAGTCCAGTTTAGTGACTTTGCTACATATATTATTACATTATTTTGGGTGTTTTGACATTTAATTCTAATTTATTCAAGCATACTTACCTTCTGAAACATATACCTGGCTTGTTCGTTGGATAAAGTCTGCCTTGTTTATCTCTGTGTGAACGTACTTCCTGGATCCCCATTATTTGTGCATTAATGCCACATTTCTGTTTTATTCTTACCTGCTGTGACCCAGTTTGTCACACTCTTCTCCCAGTGCCCCATTTTTCCTCTTCTTCTTCTTCTTCTTCTCCTGCAGCAGTTCACCCCAAAGAGGCAAATCTCTGGGCTCTGGAGCTGACCGCGTTTCTTTTTTTACCCTCCACTCGGCGCTTATTTATTTTTATTTATTTATTTTCCTCCACCGTTCAGGCTCATTTCATCCAATAATGTGTAGGACCACCAAAAAGTTGACAACTATAAACAAATTCTCTATATATACAGGTACGCTATGGAACATTTAAGCAACAAGAAACAAAAAAAAAACTTGATATTGGTGCGTATTTGACCTTTTAGTGACCCAGGGGCTATGGGTGGTTAGTATGGCACTTTTACTTTCCATCACAGTGGTCTCTATGATGTGATTTCTAAGGTTTCTGGTTGATGTTTCCATTGTCACCAGAGAAGACTATTGATCCTGGAGCATCATAAAGGCCGCTGTGATGGAAAGTAAAGGCGCTATGCTAACAACCCATAGCCACTGGGTCACTAAAAGATCAAATAAGCACTAATATCAAGGTTTTTTTTTAATCTAAAAAGTTCTTTCTATTGTCTCTCATGCGTCAATGCTTCTGTGTAAAAAAATAATAATTTGTTCACTGAATCCTGAGTGTAAAATTGGATTTACAATAAAGAGAAATTACACTTTTCAACACTATTTACCCAAAATCGTGCTGCCCTTATTGTCCATAAAGTGGGTTTCTCATATCAAACCTTTTTATCCGTCTTTCGGGAACCACACTTTGAAAAGCGCTTGTAAAACATCGGAAAATGCTCGAGTCTGAAGTGCTCTGTCTGGATTTGCTGTTTGTCGTCTTCATCGTTTCCTTATTTGGGCGTCATTGATTCTGAGTTCCTCAATGTGACCCGAGTGTGACCCACTTTCCACACGACCCACAAGCTCAAAACTGGGTCTCTTTAAAAAGTGACACTTAAGTGGAGCTGTGGGTCAAAGGATAACTATTTCAAACATGAGTCCTGGGACTGTATGTGTGGTTAGAATAGTGCGTGTGTGATGTATATGTGCTCATGCTCCACTTTCTGCCCTCCTTCCCCAGATTGCCTTTTCAAGCTGTGTCCCATGAACAGATACTCGGCGCAGAAGCAGTTCTGGAAGGCGGCGAAACCCGGAGGAAACAGCACGACCGACACAGTGCTCCTCAACAAACTCCACGTAAACACTGATCTTATTAATGATGTTTTTTTTTTTTTTCCACAAACCATCTTTTCATCCATATACCATTTTTTTTCGTTCATTCTATAAACAAATACTAGGCCGTACTGTTTTCAATCTTACTTGTCCCCACACATTCCATTTTTTAAGGCGAGCCAAGACCAAGGCATTTTTTCCACTTTTGAAAAATGATGTCAAAGTAAAAAAAATAGACCAAACTCACCCTAATGGTACACTATAGGACTTTTTACGCAAAAAAGCTTTGATATTAGTGTGTATTTGACATTTTAGTGACCCAGGGGCTATGGGTGGTTACTATGGCACCTTTACTTTCCACCACAATGGTCTCTGAGTTGATTTTTAAGGTTTCTGGTTAATTTTCCCATGGATTTTTTTCCCATGTCACCAGAGAAGACTGATAAACCTGATAAAACCAGGCTGTTTTGGTCTGAAACTATTTCTATTTTTATTATTTTCTCAGTTGAGATTGTCTTGTTTCCTGCACAGAGATCAGAGATAATGGACCACAAAGTTCTGTCTTCAGACGAGATAAACTCAAAAGTTGTATCTAAAAACGGCAAACTTTCCAGTCTTGGATGATATTTGACATTTCTTATGATACACATGCATATTTTACTTTATTTTCCAGCACGCTGCCGACCTGGAAAAGAAACAGAATGAGTCTGAGAACAGGAAGCTGCTGGGAACCGTGATCCAGTACGGAAACGTCATTCAGGTGAGCTCAGAGAAGAAGAACCATCTGTCTGAATGAATCCTTTAGTTCATAATGAGTTTTAATTAATTTTTTTGGGAAATTAAACACATCAGCCTCAATAGAAAACGGTCTTGAGACACATTTCTGATCTGAAAACGTTCCTGGTCTTGAGCTGTAAGTGCTATTGTTCAGTCCAGCCTCTGTTTGTCCAGTAACTGTGTTTTTTGTTTGTCTTTAGCTCCTCCATTTGAAAAGCAATAAATACCTGACGGTGAACAAACGCCTGCCTGCTCTGCTGGAGAAGAACGCCATGAGAGTGACTCTGGACTCTGCTGGAAACGAGGGCTCCTGGTTCTACATCCAGCCCTTCTACAAACTGCGCTCGCTCGGGGACAGTGTGGGTGGAGCCTCTTATTACACTCCACAGGCAACAACAACAACAACAACAACAACAACATGAGTTTTACTAGAGATTGAATGTCTCTCACTGGAGTGTGTGGGATGTGAGAGAGGCTGCTCCTGTTGTGCCTTAAAACCATATTTTTTAGATTAAATGTGAAATGGGAGCCGAGGTTTTGCCAAATTTGCTGCTATTTATGCAGTGGTTATTGAATAGGGCTGCACAATATATATTACAAAATATCATATAGCGGTATTAAGTGAATCAATATCCATAATATCCATTTTTTTGCCTGCTTTTCTCAATACTTCTGGAACTTTTAAAAGGCCAAAAGCTCAATTTTTGTACTAATTTTCCTAATTTAGTTCCATTTGTTCCTTGTTTGGGTCTTGATTTTGTCTTTTGTGTCTTTGCATTATTACATTATTTAAAACGTGAAAAAAAGTGTTTGTAGTTCATTCAGACCAAGTGCAGCCTGTGTCACTTTGGTCAGTGGCTCCCTCTAGCGTTTGTATTGAGGTACTGCTGTGGGGCATAGTAGTTGCAGTAAACCATTTTTCTTGAATTTACTATACAAAAAGAAGAAAAACAGCCTGTCATTGTTTAAAATACATTTAATTTAACTATTCTTAATACAGTGTAATGATGTAATGTGTTGTTTTTAGGTTGTTATTGGAGATAAAGTGGTCCTTAACCCTGTGAACGCCGGGCAGCCTCTTCACGCCAGCAGCCACCAGCTCGTGGACAACCCCGGCTGCAACGAGGTAAGAAAATCAACCTTTCATGACCGTGACACATTTGGAAAATCCATAATTTCTCTTTATATTTCAGGTTAATTCTGTAAACTGTAACACAAGCTGGAAAGTCGTGCTCTTCATGAAGTGGAGCGACAACAAAGAGACGATCCTGAAGGGGGTACGTAGCCCCGCCCCCTTTTCTTTGCTGTGGAAGAGTGCTGCTTTTTATTAATATATAGTTTTAATGTTTTTAATGCATGTCCTTGATTTCCAG
>JAADKR020000022.1:4595276-4609558 GCA_011763505.2 Lythrypnus dalli | reverse complement strand
GAGGGAGGAGAGGAGGGAGGGGAGGAGCGAGGACAGGAGGAAGGGGGGGAGGGAAGAGGGCAGGGAAAGGAGGAAGGAGAGGAGGGGGGAGAGGAGGGAGGGGTCGAGGGGGGGAGCGTCGGAGCCCACGAGGGAACTCCAGGACGTGGAGAGGATTCCGACGAGAGCGAGGATACTGACCAGCACGGAGGGCAGGACGAGGAGGCAGGTCGCGACCCGCATCCCTGGCACCGCCCCCAACGATGACACGATGACGAGGGGGACGAGGGGGAGGAGGGGGAGGACGGAAGAAGTCCCCCACGTCCCCAGCACCGATGCGTGCAGGTCCGGCCCCGAGGGGAGGACGAGGAGGGAGGTTGGGCCCCATGTCCCCGACGCCGCCCCAAGCGATGACCGGATGACGGGGAGGAGGGCGGTTGATGCCAGCGTCTAGGAATATAAACGATAAACAATATTATCATCAATTATGTGATCATAGCATTTGTTCATAACCGGGATAATCGCCAAAAAATCGCCATAAAGTACAAGTATGTCCAAGATAATTGTGAAAATAAATGTCAATAATTTCCCCTCCCTACCTGCAACACCAGCATCGACGGCTACGTCCTCAGCACCGGCAGGAGGAGGGACCTCGATGGCAGGAGGAGGAGGGACCTCGATGGCAGGAGGAGCAGGGACGTCGATGAACTCCAGCTGGATGATCAGAGGAGCATGGTCCAGCAGATGGAAAAAGACCTCTGCAAAACACAAACAAACACTAGTCAGAGTTCACTCTTAATAGAAATTCCATTTGTTATTTTAAAAACAATTAATGGATGAATAATGCACACTATAGGCTTTTAGTCCTAATATGGAAAACTACTGTAGTAGATTGTTAGCCTAAAATCCTTTACAATTGAATAATAAATCATTTGTAAAAATGATTTGACCTATTTCTTTAGTCCTATTTGCCTGGGTTTTTTAACACGACTTTCAGCCTAAAGTTGAAACATTGGCTCTTGTATGTTTAAACCTACTTTGTCACAGTGGTTTACATTAAGTGTCAATACTGTATATTATTATTATTGTGGCAAGTTAGACCTGTGTGTATCTGACAGAAGCAGGTGTTTGTGCAGCACGTGATGTTATGACAGTTGCCATAGTAACTGAAAGTTGTTGTTGTTGTGTTTGAAACTGAAAGTTTCAAACATAAACATGTTTTTCCTCACGTGAGCAGGCGCCATTTTGTTTGAGCAAAATGGCGCAGAAAACTTTGTTAAAGTCGACACACACAAAAAAATACTTATGATTTCCCAGTTATTCTTAGGTAATTCACTAGTTTATACTCTTTCTGTGTCATTTGAGTACTTTTACCCAGGTTTTAACTTAAACAAATACAAATCGTTGTATCTAACTCCAACTCACTAAAACTGAACTGAATTAAAACTGAAATTGTGAAATACTATTCTATAGTTGCTCCCCCGCGACCCGAAAACGGATAAAAAAAAGCGGAAAAAGAAGATGAATACTTATTGCGCACACATAATTTTGCAGAATTTTCCATTTTCAAAGATAAAGTGTAACAAACGAAGCTAACGCACTGTCGTAAGAAATAGCTACTATCACTTTGCACATAATCCAAACCTAACATCTCAATCCAGGTCTTTAAAGGGACTGGATTCGATTTAAAACTACAAACATGAACTACTAAAACTACAAAAAGCATCAAAAAGATAAGTTTGATTGACTTACCATCGCGCACCTGCAGGATGTTGTCTTCAGGAAACGGCAGCATATTTCAGTCGGTCGAGCAGTTCGAAGTTTTTCAAAGTTTTTCACAAAACCTGAAAAAATGTAAACATTAGTTGTTGAAGTGCATTTAGGTTGAGAGCAGATGAATGTGGAGAAGTTTAAAGCAGAAGATAAAAAAGGTAAAAGGACACGTACCAGCAACGCACTCGGAGTCAAGTGAGAAGTGAAGTCACGTGACCTACGCACCTTATATACTGTACTCATATCCATGGCAACGACGCACCGTAACTATGGATTGATCATTGTTTAAAAATATTGTTATTATTAAAATATTAGCCTGAAAAAAATACTAATATTACAATTGATAGTAGTATAGTACTATATATAGTAATATCAAATAAATACATGCACATACATACATTTGGATCAAACGCTTTTTAAACAATTACCTATGATTTGGCTGAAGTACATACACAGTGTGATTTGACCTTGTTTTGAGTGATGGGATATCTGGTATCTATGCACGTGTACCTACATGCACACAGGCCTAATGAGTGAGCTCCTCTTTCCCTCAGGATGACAGTGAACTCATGTAAGGCAAAAAGAAGCACATTTCAAGGAGGAAGCTGATTAATCTCTGGTGTTTTATTATCAGGCTCTCTGCTCCTTGGAGGACAGAGGTGCAGTTTGTGGGAGTAGCATGAAATGTCTTTGAAAATCCTTCCATAAAGACCTCTGACACTCATCCTCAAGCATCACCTAAACTTGGACAACGGGCATGAACCGCATTAATGCAAGGAGGACTCCACCTGCAATTATTAATGTTTTTTTTAATCCTTTCTTGAATCTCAGGATGTAACTTTCTATACCAGCAGCAATGAATGAGCTTTATAGGCAAGTTGCTGTGTAGGATCTGAATAAGTTATCATGTAATTTAGGATTTTATTGGTTTTCCTATCCCTTTTATTCCTACATATTTTTTCAGAACTTTTGATTTTACATTTTTGTATCTATTATTGATCAGAGATGTATGAGTTTTAGTTTTAGACATGACAATTGTAATTAAACAGGGTCTAAATGTTTCAGCTGTGGTTGTGCATATTGTAGTTTGTAAATGTTATACTTGAGATTTGCCACAAAGATGGTTGAAATGGAGAGCCCGATGGGTGAGGGTGAATACCTGGATGAGCTGGTGGGGATGGGACTGCGAGTGTCAGTGTCCCCAGCCCAGACGACCTTCTACATCCTCCTGGTGATGATGGGCATTCTGGGAAACGGCACTGTTGTGGGAGTGATCGGAAAAAGCGTGATCATGGACCGAGGCGGAGGAAGGAACTCGGACATCATCATTATCAACATGGCTCTGTCCAACCTGCTGGTGTCTGTGATGAGGAACACTCTGCTCATCATCTCTGATGTTGGGCTGGAGGTATGTTCACACTGCACAGACACATCAAACAAAAGGCAAGGAGTAACTGGGGTATATCACATATACACTGAAAAGGAGAAAAAGATTGTTTAAGTTGTCATCTGCACTTGTTATTTAGAACAAAACTGTATGTTTAAGTTGCTTGGTGCAGACTTCTGTGAATTGCCAAATTGTGATTTACAAGCCAAAAATGAACAGTAAATTCAGTCCAAACCTGAACCTGAACATAATGTTAGTTATGGGGAAAAAAGTCTTTAGGGCCAGGCTTTCAAGCTGTGTTTTGGAGGCATTAAGCCACTGTCCCTTTTGCTTTCCAGCTGTACTCGTCTAAAGAGTGGTGCCAGTTCCTGATGGGTGTGTGGGTGTGGCTGCGCTCAGTGAACGTGTGGTCCACACTGTTCCTCAGCGCGTTCCACCTCCAGACTCTGAGGCGGGTCGCTCCTGCCATTGGGAACCTCAGTGGTCTTCACAGTCCCCCCAAAACTCTACTGGTCACCCTGGGCCTCATCTGGTTCCTGAACTACATCTACTGCATCCCTGCACACATCTTCTCCACCAATGGGGACGTCAACAGCACTGAGGTGAGAGCCAACAGTATAAGTATTCATGCAAAGGTCTATTTATTACATATGTTATGCTACACTAACATTACATTTATTTACACAAAATGTTCAAAATATTGTCATTTGTCCTAATGTCCTAATGAATGCACAGTACACCCAGGTTTATATGGAGGCTGTACCTCTCTGTGTCATTGGCAATGAGTGGAATCTGAAAGTTTTATATTGAAGGCTGATACTGAAATAAATTTCCATACTGATTATAAGACAATTGAAATTTAGAATGTTTTAGAGAAAAAAAACTAGCATGGCTATCAAGACACTATATTATTAGCAATTAATTTGAGCTATTTTTAAATTCTCTCTCAAATAAGATAAAGTGGAATCTAAAATATTGCACTCTCATGTTTCATTCAAGACTCTGATGTTGGTGAGCAGCACAACACGCCCCCTGCTGGGCTGTGTGTGGAACTTCCCCACGAGATTCAGTGGCCTTGCGTATGCCACTACCTCCATGGTCATCCACGAGACGATCCCCATTATTCTGATGGCCCTCACCAACCTGGCATCCCTCTACACCCTGTATGCGCACAGCAGGATGCGCAGCTCAGCACAGGACGCCCCCATGATCAAGAGGGTCCCAGCTGAGAGGAGGGCAGCAAAGGTAAGAGGAACACTTAAGGAAAATAATATGTGGATTAAATTAAATATAAATAATATATAAATCTTCTAGCACTCCATTTCTTCTCGTTTCTTGAGCTGTATTTGACCCTTGGCTCTGGTGTGTGCCACAGGTGATCCTGGCTCTCATCATGTTGTTCATTGCATCCTGGGGAACCAGCATCATCTCAGTCAATTATTTCAACTACAATCGCGGCTCGTCATCAGAGTTTCTTCTGGTCATTGCTCGATTTGCAAACATCATCTTCATTGCCTTATCGCCTGCTGTTCTGGCCGTGGGTCACCGGAGACTGCGCTCATTCATCAAATCACTGCTCACCCACTGACAGTGACATTCACTTCCACTTATTATCTGATGTAAATCATGAACTGTACGTTTTATATACACACCCCTTTCATAAAATAGAGTCTTTCACAAACATGCACTACATTTATTCATCATATTTTACCAAAACTTCAACCTATAGAAGTCTTCAGGATTGGAAATTGGCATATCACAATCATTAGATGGTAAAGCTAAAAGTGTATTCGTGTAAGTAAAAGTGAAAACAAAGATAGTCAGAAGTGACCAATGTTTTTAATAGGCACATTTATATTGTAAAAGCAAATACAGAACCAATGCACTGTTTCTCCATTTTTACTATTTGCAAGACTTTAGTGCTTTCTTTTTTCTTCTACTTGTATAATGTGTCCTTCTTTCTGAATATTTGCTTTTGATTGTTTACCTTGATTTGTCTGTTCCCAGCATTTCATCAGCTCCAATCTCTGCTGAATCATTCCCACAATTCTCCTCCTGAGTTTGCCATGTCCAAGTGCCACCACTAGAGGGCTGAATCCAACAAAGAGAGAGGCTGAGAAGTGTGCCACTGTGAGCAGCCCCTCTGCATGGTGCCCTCGGTCATGGTTGAAGTAGGTCACTGCTGCCACCTGCAAAGCCCAGCACACAACAAACAAAGTGACCAGAGACATGATCACATGACCAGCTTTACGTTCACTAGCAACATGTCCGTGCACCTCTCCTGGGCTCTCACCAGCCTGTCCTCCTGCTGTGACTGCTCTTATGTGCTTGGCCAGGGTGTGCAGAGTTGCCAGGTTGGTGCAAATCATTAAAATCAAGGGCAAGACTTCGTTCAGGGCGAGAGAAGTGGATGCAAATGCTGACCCTTGCTGGTTTGTAGGGAACTCCCAGATGCACCCAAGGAGAGGTCTGGTGGTGCAGCTGATGACCATGAGCTCCACAGTGGCATTGCCGTGAACGTGTGTGGTGTAAAACAGGGCTGGCAGGGAGAAAGCAAGGTTAGCACCCCAGACCACCGCGAGAACTATCCAAACTCGTCTTCTGTCCTGCCGCTGGGCCAGAGGTCCAAAAGCAACGTGGCGTCGTTTCAAAGTGGCACAGTGGAATATACTGAGGGCCAAAGTCACCCAGCATCCCACGGCTCGCCACCAAACCCACAGGAGCATGAAGACCCTGCACCATCCAGGGGACAGAGACACCTCCAGGCCCAGGTCGGACACAAAAATAGGCACGGTCCTGAACAGAGACGTGAGCAGGTTGGCCACAGAGAGATGGACTAAAATCGTATCCGAAGGTGGAAGTCGATGAGATGGACTTTCGATGGCTGACTGCAGCACCTATAAGAAAAACATAAATAAAACCTAGGTAATCACACTTAGAGCAGTATATGAATTAAAATAAATACATTTGAATCTCATGGAGAAGGACTCTTCCAAGTCACTTTCTTCCCATGTAAGGAATACTGCCCAGTTTGACGTGGTGGTGCAGGGGTTTGTTCTTGCACCGAGCAATCACAGCAAGAAGGTCCCAGGTTCGATTTCTGTGGGATTTTTCAATATGGCGTTTGCATGCTATATTCATTCTTTTTGGCCTGGCAGAATTTTGATCATTATTTATTAGTTGAAGAATCCCTCAAAATATTCCTGAGCATAGTATATCATTTGTATTTCTAAGCAAAAATACATGGCAGTATCTCACCACAAAAATGACCAAAATGTTTCCCAGGATGCCAAAAAAGACTAAAAATCCAAAGAGAATGGCTTCAGCAGTGAGGGACTCTGACATGGCACCACCCTGGACATCGTGCTACAACTTTTTACATGACAAACTAACAATGGCTTCATGCTACTTCTCTCTTACGTTCTTATAGTCTTTCCATCCATTCATCCATAAGTAATGAAGGAAATAAATGACTTGATCAGCAGTATGTCCAACAAAGCGTGCATTTTCCACTTGTTCTGTCAGCAGCACTACCTTCTGCTGCTCTGGGTCAATGGTCAGTGGTCACAATAAGCCATCACCAGTGATAAATCTCACTCCTCAGCATTAGTCTGGGATTGGCCACTGATCTGCTGTGCTAATGTCCCAGGATTGCAGATGATACACATTTAGTAAATAAGTCCCATGTGACCAGAGCAGAGCTGCTTTCAGCGATGCAGCACTTTTGCTTCTTGTAATAATTAATTGGTGACTGAGATGGTTTTCTCTGAGGACTGGAAGGACATGTTTTATCCCTGGAGGATGTCACTAAGGGAGACTCTTGGTTGTCACATGTATTGGTTTTCACACTCATCATATATATCTATACATAAAACATATTTTATACTATATAATAATTTGATACATTAAAAAAGTGTATTCATGTTTAGCAAAAAGGATACGTCCAAAATCCTGAGTTATATTTAGGAAAGTCTTTTTCTTAAACTGAAATATGAGGCAATAATTTCACTACAAGGGAAAAACTCCAGTCAGGATTGGTTGTGATTGGTGTTTGTTGTCACATGTAAAAAGAGACGTGTTGGTTGTCACACTTTTTAATTAAGCTGAATTCCTCAAAATATAAGATTGATTGTTCAACAAATATAAGATTTGTAAAAGGCTATTATATTTGTAAAGGGCATGCACATACCCTGAACTTATAAGGCAATTCCATAAGAGTCACTGTCACCTCATAGGCATCAGTTTTATTCCTGATGCTTGTGTAAAAAGGAGAAGGGGTTAACTCTGGAACACAACTGGAACATGTTGTCACGGTGTGGAGACTATAGTTGTTGCTAAGGCTTTTCCCGGACTGATGGACGGACAGCTCCTGAGGCTGAGGCAGTGAGGAGGCAGATGAGTCAGTGAGCGGCCGCACGAGGACTACAGATATTTAGCTCGAGCACGCTCCCACGCACGCTCCCGTTAGGGCGCACGCTCCTCCTGCACTTCGCTCTCCGGCATCAAAGCCTTCCCGACGAGCCAGACAGGAACAAGAACCCCGCTTTAGGCACTCCAGCAGAAGGTAAGTGTGTCGTGAGTCCATAGAAAACCTGTCCATTGTGTTGGATTTGTGTTCTTGCAAGGTCATTGTGAGAAGATGCCCGCATTACAATGTGCTCTCTGTCGCAGATGCGCGTCCAGAGCGCGGTCGTGACGGAGGCAGCACTGATAACATCTCCTCGACCTGATCTAGTACACGGTGTTTGAGAAGACAGTCAAGGATTAAAGGTGAAATGACAAAGGATCCAGTGCAGTCCCTGCTCGCCTTGTGGGCATTGATTCTTCTCTGCACAGTTCACCAGACTGCAGCCTCCTCCACATCAGTGTCATCACAGGAGAGAAGGGTTCATGTGGAGGAGTTCATGAGCACTGGTCAGCAGGCTCACAGCAGAAATGACACTCAGAGAAGAAAGCTATCAGTAAAACAGAAGGGGTCCAAGGAGCAGGTGACTGTAACCAGCAGCAGAGCCACTCCCCTGGTACCTGGGAGGTCAAGCCCTCAGAGCTGGAGGTCAGAGGAGCTGTGTGCCTATCGAGTGATTCAAAGTGGCATCGGAGGACAGCTCTGCTTTCGACAAACACTGCCTCAGTACAAGTGTCAGAAAGAACAATGCAGAACTGTGGTGTCTTTTGGGAACTTAGTGGCAAATATTCTGATGAATGGCAGCGTGCTGTTACAGTGGACAAAAGGGGAAGAATCCACCACAGGAAACAGACATTACAATAAGACAAATGGCCAGAACATAAGTGAAGATCCTGGGACAAATCTGACGACTTCTCGTCCAGTTGTCAGTAGGCCGCGCCACAGGAGAGTGGGCTTTGAGCTGAGGTGTTGGTGGAATGGGAGCTACACTCAGTTTGAATGCAGTGGAGTACAGTTGGCACGCGGCTGCAGAGACTACCTGCTGACAGAGCTGCACGAGAACATCCCGTATCGCATCTGCCTGCAGCCCCTGGGCAGGTCCACAGCCGGCCCACAGGAGCGGGACTGTGTGGAGTTCACCCTGCCTCCCTCCGGGATGCAGCACATAGTGATCGCCATGACAACTGTGGGGGGAGCCATCTGTGTCATGCTGGTCATCATTTGCTTACTGGTGGCATATATAACAGAAAATATCATGAGCCCAACTTCAACACACACATATCCTTACCGCACTCACTCACGTCACTGACTCCATGAGGGTTTTACAAAAAATACTTCTAACTGCTTACAAGTCCATTTGTTTTATTTCTCTATACATGGTACCCATGTCAATGTCATCACCATGTGAATTAACTAAAGCACAATAAGGTGGCTTTTTCCTTACTAACTGCCTTGCTAACCTCTGCACTAAACCAAAAACATCCTTGATATTGTACACAAGTGGTTCCAGTTGTATTTATGTGGACAAGATTTCTGTGATTGTAAGTTTGTCAGCTTTGTTGCTGGCAGAGTTTTAGAGCAATATAGCGAAATGGCTTTGAAATATCTGTATTTTTCTGCAGTGTTTTTCTTACCTGTTCAGTCCAGTTTATGCCTATGCCCAGTTTCCCAGAGCTCTCTAAAGAAACCTTTCAAATCAAACTCATGACATGAACTTAAAAATAAAGTATTATGAAAGCAATCATTTTACCCCAATGTTCTATCCATTTTAAGTGTAACATAATAATAACTATTCTCAGCGGGGTAGCCATTTTGGTGCCCTTAGCAGAAATGCACCTTCCTCTTTCCATCTTCAGTCATCACTGTGTGCACTGGCTTCTGAGAACACCACAGGCTTCTACCTTTCTGTCATGGGGCACCTGTGTGCATTCGTCTCCTCATCGTCGCACTGACACATATTTCACACACTTTGACTCTTCTCATTGCTGTTTTGATCAGTTGCATTAATAAAACAGAGATGTACATACTGTACAATGATTTTCAATCACAATAGCCTGATGTGAAGCCCCTTGGAGGAGGAGGTGCCCGACACACAGATCTTTGTCTGCATTATGGAAGCCTCCATTTACAATAACATCAAACTGGGGCAGGCCTAGAACCCAGTCAAATGTGTATTTGTGAAACTGGACTCAGGAAGTATTGTATATACTCACACTACTGACTAACCATACCAACATGACTTCTGCTGAAAGTACTTTATTTACATGGGCATTTACAACCCAGTGCTATCAACACTGCACCTGTCACAGAGGTCCTGAATGCTATTATTAAATAAAGCTATTTGAGCACTGTTCCAGTACTTTGATGATTTTCCACATTTTTATAACCATCAATGTCTGAGCAAACCATGGCCTGCCCATAAAGGTATGCAATAAACTGATACTAGAACTGAAGTATGTGACACTCACTATTTTTGACTGAAACATTCAAACAGCAAATCCATCAAGTTGACCTTTATCTTTTTTGTCTGTTGGGTCCATAACTGAGGCTTGTTATCCTTTCAGCTGAAAACTTTTAACATCAAATAAAATTAACTTTTATTTGCATACTGCAGAAAATTATGTGGCAGTATTTGCTTCCAGTGGAAACCACTGGAATTTCTGGGTGATTACCATCACATAATAATTTTGTCTTTGTTTTATGTATAGCAAATGTGGTTTAGGACTTTGTTATGACAGTTCTTTGTTCTTGCTATAAAGAAGAACATGCAATATCAACAAGATTAAAATTATTTCAACAAATTATGTTTAATGGTAAACATCGTTTGTATTTTTTTATTTTTTTTAAACGGAAGTTTTAATATAAAATAAATCAAACAGATTTACTCAGGTGGTACTCGGGGTCATGGGGTGAATGAGGTGGTATATCGTGACAAAAGTTTTTTTTTTTTTTATCATTCGTTCTTCATCTACCCCAGGCCTGATTGCTGTTGTGTGATCGGGGCGTTTCTATTGGACTATTTTTAGTGTTACGCATAGGCTACGTCCGCGGTGGCGTCATCACGTAATAAAGCCGAGCAGCAGCGCGCCGCCATTTTATTTCCTGTTTCTGAACTGATTAGGCATTCGCTTGCGTTGTTCTGAATTGTCTATTGTTGACTAGTTACAAACTGTTAGAGGGTTTATCAAAACTTTTACTTACTTGTAGGGACCCAGAAAGCTCATTTACCGCTTATTGTTTTGTTGTTTTCAGCCGAAGAGACGCGATGCCGAGCCACCCTCTTCGTGTTGCGGTTGTGTGCTCTAGCAACCAGAACCGCAGTATGGAGGCTCACAATATCCTCAGGTAAAGACGAAGAGCAGCTCGGAGGACACAGGCCACAGCTCCAGAGTGTGCCGGGAGCTCTTTGCGAGGCTCCTGGGAGGTCCAACATGGGGTCTGCCGGCTACTGCCTGCCAGGCCTCTGCGCATTAAACAATGGACACGTTTCTCTGAGTCACGTCATGGATGTGGCCGTGTTTTAGACTAATCTTACTGTTCACTGTCCGTTTACTAGAGTCCAGACGCCACCTGTAAAGTCTGGGGTTTGGAGGTGTTGAAAGATTGCCCCGAGTTGTTTGTACATTTCTCTTGTCAGCAACAACGCCCCCTACAGACGCCAATCTGACACCACACCTGATCTACTCAGCCGGCTTGGCTTTTTTTTACTCTCTCAGACACGTTTACATCTGGGCTGGACAGACTAGGTTACCTTAGTTTTACCAAAGGCTTCAAACATCTGCATTTAGCAACAAACAAAAAAAAACGTTCACATTAAAAATGCTGTAACATAAAAGGCTCTGTAATGCTAAATTTTTGTTTTGTTTGTCTTCACAGCAAACGAGGATTTGAAGTGCGTTCTTTTGGGACAGGGTCACACGTGAAGCTGCCTGGCCCTGCACCGGACAAGCCAAATGTGTATGACTTCAAAACTACATATGAACAGATGTACAACGACTTGGTCCGCAAGGATAAGGAACTGTATCCCTGCACTCGCCCAGCGTTTTTGGGATTCATCACTTGACGGGAAACCCACTCAGCTGCTTATACTGAAATTCTGTTATACATTTATCCAGTGTTGCTGTTATGTTATAGTGTAGCTCTTTATATGAGGTAATGTAGATTATGTTGAGCTGTAAAGTCCAGGTAAGAAAACCAAAGAGTCAATATATTTGTTCAAAGAAACTACTGCTCATCTGTTCATTCTACTATAGCAGGTCATTTGTGAGACTCACTAAATCAAATCCAGTTATACACTGGTTATGGCATGACCTAGTACAAAATATTTAATATTCAAATTGATAAGAATTTTGAAGGTCAACCATGTCTTGGGAGTTTAACTCCAATGAACCGTGTTCCCATTTGATATCCTAAACTAAAGATGCATCATGTAACTTTTTATGCAAAAAAACAAAACAAACTTTATTTGACCTTTCAATGACTTAGTGGCTATTGGTGGTTAGTATGGGACCTCTAATTTTCATAACTGGCCTCTGATTTGTTTTCTAAGGTTTCTGATTTATTTTCTCGTAACCATGGAGATGATCCGTCAGCAGAGAAAACTGATGGAGCATCATAAAGGCCACCCATAGCCGCTGCGTCACTAAAAGGTCAAATAAATATCATTTTTTTTAAACAAATTTATCCATAAAAACTTCCATAATGCACCTTTTTCCATCATTGTCTCAAGAGAAGACGTTTTTCCAAATATCTCAAAATGAAAGAGATCATAATTAGGCAAAATGCTTTGAAATTCTGAATATACAAGTTTGTTGTGATGCGCATGCGTCACAGAAATGACTCCTCCCTCGGCCACTGATCAAATGTTGCGTCCAAGCATCGCCACTAGATGGTGCTGTGGCGTTCTAACATGGGTTAAATCATGAATTTATCAAACGTAATGAACATGACATGCAAACTACCATAACCAGGGACCCGTCAGGGCGGGTGTTGTGTAGGGTGTTGTTTTGTGTTCCTTCTTTCCTTGACTCAGGTTTCAGATATACACAGAACGGTATTCTTCATATGTTAGACCGCAACAAACGCATCAAATCAAAGCCCGAGCGCTTTCAGAACAGCAAGGATAAGTTTGACTTGATCGTCACCTGCGAGGAGAGAGTCTATGACCAAGTGCTGGAGGGTGAGGCAAATGCAAGAACAAAGTTTGAAAAAAGAAAACAAACTTGTAAATGACCATACTTTCTTGTGTAGATTTTAATGCCAAAGAGGAGGAGACCTCGCAGCCTGTGCACGTCATCAATGTGGATATTCAGGATAACCATGAAGAGGCCACTCTGGGTGCCTTCCTCATCTGTGAACTGTGTCAATGTGTGAGTGTCCTCTTGGTCAACAATATTTTGCCATTTTTAGAACTTTATCCACCTTTTGCTAATACCTATGTTGACTGTATTGTTTGTTCTACAAATGCCTGCTTAAAATGAAAAAAATGATAATTAACAGATTTGTGTTCATGTTTGCAGCTGCAGCACACAGATGACATGGAGAATGAGATTGATGAGCTCCTACAGGATTTAGAAGAGAAGAGCAAAAGGACTTTTCTACACACTGTGTGTTTCTACTGAAACACAAGAAAATGCAATAATCACAAGCCCCAATAACAAGCATTCAAACCAGAGTGTCCCATCACTCATAGGTAAACTATACAGCGCCAGGCTTTAGGTCAACAATTCTGCACCAACAAGAGGCTGCTGTCATGGAAATGAATCCCCCAGGGGAAAGGTCAGCTCCTGCAGAAAGGTCTGCCTCTGGAGCAAGTCCAGGGTCAAGTTCCTCTAGTCCTGTGTCCAACCATGCAACTCAACTGTTCAGCACAGGTGACTCCATTTAATTTGTTTTTTTATGGCATATTTTCAGAGGTTTCCCTGCTCAGTTTGTCATTTTAATTTCATGAGCATATAGATTTTTTTTTTTTACCATTTGAGATTGGGTTCAGAGTCAAGAGAGATGGATTATGTGTGACTGGAGAAAGTTGAAGTTGTGTGGCCTAATAATGAGTAACCAAATGTATAAAACTCTTCAATGTGGTTCCATAAATGTGTACAGGCAGATTTATGGTGCTTTGACTGTATTTCAGGGCATCTTTGTTTTTTTGTTTTGTTTTTCCTTTTGTAAATCAAAGCAAATGTAATTATTTTGAAAACTAGCAGAGATTGAATCAGAGTGCCTGATTTTCTGTATGAATTTGATTCTATAAAAATGTTTAAGAAAGATGTTAAGATTGTCATGATTATTGAACAGCTCTTTGCAACATCTATAAATGTGTTGTTAGTACGGACATTTGAGGTTTTAAATGGATTACTGTTGGTTATAATTAACCAGAAGCCTAACTTCTACATGTGGGAGGAAAAGCCAATGCATAAAAAGGTCTGTTTGCAGATTTATTTTACTTTCTACTGTTTTTCCCAATTGGTTGGGGTTAGAGACAACTCGTCTGTGGGCAGGGCTGTTTCCAAGACATAGGGGCCCAAGGTAAGACTATGTTGAAGCTCTACACAGGCAATGTGTGCAAATACCCCATTAAATCCAAAATGAAGCTTCAAGGATGCCATGATTGTGTTAGTGAAAAAGCTGCTTTACTGTTCTAAACCTAAAATGTTCAGGAAAAAAAAACATACAACCACATTCACGGTTTACAAAAACATTTAATCCTTTAACATACTCAACAATCAATCCGTTTTA